>WBMZ01016493.1:0-59458 GCA_013400975.1 Atrichornis clamosus | reverse complement strand
GGCGGGCGGGGCCCGGGCGGGGCAGTGCGCGCTGCGGCAGCGCCACCTCGCGGCGCCCGGCCCGCCCCTACAGCTGGGCGTGGGAAAGCACGCTCGAGGGAAAACTTCTCACGGGCCTTATTTGACTGTTTCCCTGGCTCGGTAGTTACTATTTTTCATGGAAACGTAGGAAATAAGCCGGACTAGAAAGGCCAGCATTCGGTGTGATTTATCCTAAATTTAGATTTCCTTTATGGCAGAGTTCAGACACTAATGTTTTTCATTTAAGAAAGATAATTCAGGTCATTTTACAGTAAAATATCCACTAAATCAATGAATGAAGCTTAATTGAAACTTAATGTTCTTAGTTCTTTATTAAACCCATACTTATGAAAAGAAAGGTCATTTGGAAACATCAACATGTAATAGTGAATAGAATAAAAATGCTGCTTTTATGTGATAACTGATCATTCCAGCAAAATGGCAGAATATTAGCTTCCTATTTAAAGGGGAAACCCAGGCAATGGTAGAAAAGCATAGAGAATATATCTCCTCAGAAACTGACTACAAGTTTAAAATTATCTGTCACTTTAATTCTACTTTCTATAAATTAGGAACCCTAAGTACTGGTAACTTTTTATTTAGCATGTACAGAGTCACACCTTGCTGCAAATTTCTACAAGCACACATGCATTTAAAATGCTGGAATACATAAACACAACCCTGCACGTGCAAGAAGCTGCCTTCCTCAGTATAAGAAATGCCATCATGCTTGCTGTACTTCAAGAGTAGCTTCATTCCACTCCTATTTATCACTTCTGTATTTGCAGCCCCACTATTGCTGCCTGGCGCTGCGAACGCATGCTAGATTGTAGATTTTCAACCCAACTGTATCCTTCAGAGACACATTCAATTGCTATGTTCAGAGGAATGGTCTCCCACAAGATTTGTGATTCACCCCTGTCTACCTATATGATATCCCAGAAAACTAATCTCCAGGATGACAGCTCATTCAGCACTCTGGAAATATACTCACACTGAGCTCCTCTTTAAATAATGACCTGACATTTGTTCTGTAGAGGGAGACAAAGCCCGGACTGATGAAAACAGTTGGCAGCTGCTTTCATTTGTGCCATTCAGAAGCCAGATGATAATTTGTCCTCGGGGACCCATCACTTCTTGGCAGACAGACCTGTCCACTGCACTTTGCTATTACTTTTGCTGTTACCTCCCACCCTGGTGCACACAGCACACACACAGAGTCAATATTCAAGGCAGACTAAAATACAACTGGCTGCCAAGAGTCATGAAGGATTTAATGATACCGAGAACTGGGAGATAAGATCACAGATTAATTTGATGCTGGTAAATATAAAGCAGCAGATATTGGGGAAGACACACTTGTTAGACCTACATAAAGGTTAAATTAGCTATTGATTAGAGAAGAGATCCCAGCCTCTCTGAACACAGTTTTATGAAGACATTAGCTAAGCAAAAATTACCAAAGTTGCAGAGCATTCTGAGCTAATAGACAAACAGACCAAACCAGAAAACATTATTCCAGATCAATTGTGAGTTCACCTTTTGCACTACGGAGATTTCATTCCTTTAAATTAACTAGAGCAGAATTACAAAATGTAGGGGTGAGCAGGATAATCAGAACTTCTTCCTTACAAGCAGAGATTAAATAAATGAGGACTTTCCAGCCTGGAAAAAAATAGAGAACACCACTGCAAGGCCACAAATCTGATTACCACACATGAAGGTGAAGAAAGGCAGAAGCTTGGTCTCACTTTCTGCAACACCCATGGGCCAGAAATAAGCTGGTACAGAGCAGGAACTGGTGTGCCACAAAGTCTGGAAGAGTTTCCTTTTCCCCCCAAGAGGCAGGAAGGGAGCAGAGCATGAACCACAGGAACTTCAGTCGCTGTTTTCCTTACGAGGCTGGGCAAGCCTGGCCCATGGCTCAGGTTACCCTGCAGTCTTGCTTTCTACAGGTCCTTTCCCTTCCTGGCTATAGACTTGGAATGCTAGCTAGGCAACACTGATCAGCGAGACTGTCTCCACATAAGGCAAACCACACGTCACCGAAACACCACACAACATGAAGCAGCTCTCCAAGACCATCTTGGTCCAGAAACAACAAGGCTGATATTTATTAGCTTCTCCATTGTATGCAATATATTTATTTTTAATACGCTTGCATTTACCCATCCCTTCTCATTTGATAGGACTAAATATTTGCTCTGAATGTAGCCACCAGCCCAGCTGAAGGGATGTTTGACTCTCTCTGTTCCTCGGCAGTGTCACAGTTCAAAGGCTGGGACAGGTGGTTTCCACCCAAGATCTCCTTATGCCAGATCTTCACGGAGCCCAGTTTGGGCAGCTTCCCAGCCAGCTGCATGTATTCCCCACTCAAATACCAGAGACAACAGAAAAAGAAAAGCCCATCCAAAACAGAGAGGAAGAGGGGATGTGCAGTATCTTCAGCTGGTCTTTACAAAAAAATGCCATTTCAGTTCACTTTCTCCCAAATGCAGAGCTCAGTGATTGATGATAAGAAGAAAGAACAGAAAATTAAAACTGTAAAAGAGGATCGATACCATGCTTTGGTAGCATCCAGGATTCATCCCAACACAGCCAGGAAATAGTTTGAAACACCAGATGCTCTTTGCAACTGGTATTTTGGGTGTATTTCCAGCAGGGGTTTCCTCCCTCCCCATGAAAACAGACACACATTCTCATTTAACAACTAATTGATTTATTTAACAATACAAATTTCTTTCTACTGCATGGTTTAGCAGAGAGAACTTGAGAAACAAAATTAGCTTCTTTTCTTTTCTTTTAAAGTTTAAATGTTTACACAAAAACAACCTTTACTTCAGTAAATATAAAATTTACACACAAAAAAAATCTACATTAAAAAAGAACAGAATCATGACAAACCAACAAAAAGAAAAAAAAAGAGGATGGGAATTCAGTGTAAAGGATCCAATTGCAAGGAAGGCAAGATGGGGCAACACGAACAAGGCATCCCATTTGTACACCTAGTTATCTGAAGTTGTAGGTACAATACAAAACCAAAATACATTAAAATTAGAATTAAAACCTGTATTTTTATACCATAATATTTTATGATATAAATATCTGTAAATTCTGTAGGCAATACAGTTAATGTGTGAAATACCCAGTTTGCTCTCCACTGGAAGGTCACTGGAGTGGTGTACGAGCACCGCGTCACCCACGAGTGCACGAATGGTCAGCAGTGAGCAGACTTTAGAAGTGCAGCCCAGATGTGATAGCCCCTTGTTTCTTTGCCAATCTGTGCTATTTCTCACACATCCAATGACATGATGAGAAATTCTGGTCACCTTCAGCAGTGATTTCCAGCACTTCATCTCCTGGCATTAGTCTGTTACCTGATTTAGGCATATTCACCTGCCAGATCCTGTTTCTCATTCCCTTTTGCACTTTTTAACCTGAACTCTAAAGCTATCTTGTAGCTACCAAGAGAGACTGGCTTCTAGGTTGAGATATTTGGGATACACAGTTCTTCAAGCCACCTTCAGGCATCTGTAGAAATATTTAAAGTAGGGTGGACACTTCACGGTCAAAGGTTATGTGATACAAAAACCAGGGACCTGTATAGTGATGGTGAACTTTAGATCTAAATATTTAGCATTTTTTCTATTGCTTTAATATTTAAACTTAACATTCAGTTTTCATATATTAAATGAGCAGAGCATCTTATTGATGGAAGTGCTACATTATCTCCAAAAACACCAGGAAGTAAGGGAGACTGTAAAGTTTAATATTAAGCGTAATTTTAAAAACCATTTAAAGGAATGAAGTCTCTTTTTGTTTTATAATCAATATTGTGACTGGCAACCTATAAAAGCTTAAATTATAAAACTATTAGTGACTCTACTTTTTAAACTGTATGTACTATAAAGCTGTATTTTTTTTACTTACAGATGTTACAAAATTTCCAAGCCAGAAATTGAAGGGGTAAAAGGGTAGTCTAAAACACTCTTACAGGTTTTCTTTTTACTAACAGAGGTTCATTTCCCCCACAACTGTTTTCATGTCATACAAATCTGATTAAATTTATTCTACTTCTCTCTTTTCTGGGCAGATGATACAGTGTTCAATCATGCTTTGGAAGACCTTTTTCAATGAATAACTTAGTCCTCTAGGTCAGCAAGTCCGACTTGCTTTACTCAGAAACTAAAGCACCAGACTATCCCTAACTTGGCTCTCCTCCTACAAAAAAACTTTGTAGGAAGACTGAAGCAGTCTGTTCTGAGAGCAGGACTGGCCCTGAAGCAATCAGCTACATTAACTTCTCGAGTAAGCATATGAAATGCTATCATTTCAACTTGAGAAAGAGCTGAAAAGTATTAAATTTCAGAAAATTGTAGAAATTTCACTTCTGTTAAAAACAAAATGGAAAACTTAAACAGTCCACAGGTGTGCATTAAACATTTAATAGCAAGCCTTTGCTTATGTATATTAATTTAAAAATTATCCACAGGGATCTGTGATACATTGGCCTTGCCTTGTTACTATAATTAAATTTATTAAAATATTAATTTAAAATAGGAAAACAAAGAAACTACTCCTTGGGGAACATGTTTATTGTGTTTGAGATGATACACTGGGTGCTCTCTGAGCTACAAGGGAAAAAGGAAATCCTTTCATTACAAACTGACAAAGGTAAAAGTTAAAACAGTTTTCACAACAGCATGTACCACATATTGGAAATAGATCTGGGTTTAATACAAATGACATAATTCCTAGTAATCTACAGCTACCTTTAATAACTTCATACAGATAATGAATTAGGCTAAAATGCACTATAATATTTGGTTGACTTCAGGAACAGTATCCTTAGTACATCACAAAATACATTTTGATATCCCAAAGAAGCAAGACTTGCAAGTAGGCATTTTAAACATAACTAATCTACAGCTACAAACTTCTACTCTTGATAGCATTTACCTTTTTGGGGGGCAGTATCCCAGTCTTCAAAAGGATAAAAGCAGAGTAGAATCAGTATAACATATACACAGAAGTCCGTATTGTAAAGGCTATAAAGATTTGTTGCACACTGCAAAGTTGCCTTCTGCACCTTCACACTGCACAAGTAGTTTATCATTTATGTTGCATATCTCTTGGTCCACTGTCTGGCTATCCTGTCATGTTCTGCTCTGTTGGTCAGGTACTGAGTGGCTATGCTTCCAACCAGAGGGTCAGCTGCAAAAGCCAGGAGAAAATGCATCAGAAACCATTCCACAATTAACAAAAAGACCTAAACCAAAACAAACACGTTTTAAAACACAGCGACCATTCCCAATACAATCTTTGTTAGACCAGAAAATGCTGTGAGATACAGTGGAGCTCTTATCATATAAGACATTTCTGAGATAACATACATGAACAAAGCACAATGAATAGAAAAAGAAAACAGAAAATCTATTGTGGTTATCTGCATATGAATTAATCTTGCCTCAGCCAGGTGCTCTGCTTTCACTCCTTTGGAAGGGCCACTGGGTGCAGGGGACATTCAGCGAGTGCTGCCTGGCACAGTCCTGTCAGGGAGCTGCACAGGACTAGTGTGAGTTAGAGTGCTAGGGCTGCGGACCTCACTGAGGGGAGCCAGTTTACTTCAAAAGCCATCAAACCTTTGCACCAAAAAGGCTAATCCATTTCCCCCTAACTGTGACTACTTTCTGTAAATGAACTGTCACCTCAGCACTATTGCTCAGTTCCTGCCCTGACTGCAGGCAATTAGCATTCATTGCCTAATGGCACTGGTGACACAGTTGTTGCTGAGAATCCATACTGCTTCCAGTGCAGTTCCTCTCCTCCCTACAGGAACAAGGAAGTCTCTTTGATAAAGGGAGAATTCTCTCTGAACATCACCTCCCTCACATTTGCAAGATTAAACCTTTCAACTGCTGTCTTAAGAGAAGAGACTTCCTGTGGCCCCTTCCAACATGCAGGATTAATAACTCAGGAGAATGTGGCTGCTTTGCTGGATGGAACATCACTTGCTGGAGCTCCTGCAATACAGACCTTCAATGACATCAGCTTATTTTCTCCATCATATTTTGGGAAAATAAAGGACTTAATGCTATTTACTTTCTGTCGTGCTACAGGAGTGAAAAGCACCATTAAATGTGGGACCACATCCAATTGGAAGGGCTTCAACCCCAATTTTAAAAATATTACATTTTATTTAATCTGCATGCAATCAAATATACCAATTTCATTCCATGGCAACTAAGTCAAACAACTAAGAGTCACTCAGTGAACTATCAGCTCCTTACCTGGGTTGCAGTCTGTCAGAAGAGAACAAATAGACAGCAGAACCTTTGAAATAGTCAAAGCAGGGCTCCAGTTGTCTTTCAGGATATCCAGGCAGATGACTCCCTGACTGTTGATGTTGCAGTGATAAATTCTGGTACGGAAAGTAACCTGGAGTGACAGCATGAGAGACAGAGTCATTCAGTGCTGCACAGGGATGGTGCCCCTTGGCTCGGAGCAGCCTGTGGTACTCCCAGTTCTGCAGAGTTTCTGTGGAGGCAGCTCCTCTCTGCTTGCCTTCTAAACCACAGTTGTTTCACAGAAGAGTGAATACTTCCTGTAGCCACGGCTGCCTTTAAGAAAGCTACCATGAAAGATTAGGTGCATAAATTGCTTTCACACATGTCCTCTGCCTGGTACCCACAAAAATTAGAACCTGCTTTATAGTACTGCAGCTATTTAACGAACATACTGCATGTTAGGAACATTCTAATCACAAATGTAATTTTATGGTGGTTTCTGAAGGTGAAGAAGTAGACAGAATTTGTCTGCGTGTGCACTATTAGATGATCTTTTTCTTTCTTTCAAAAGCCTACACACAGATGAGGAAAATATTTAAATAATAACATTTAAAATTCGAGTATTGTATTATTCTTGTTAAATTAGCAATGAAATCTTTGTCCTTATCCTTCATTAGGCAGGAGATAATATACAACCAAAACAATGCTATTACACTAACTAAATCCATCCTTGATTTTAAATTATTTCAGACTAATATTGATAGAGCATGTGAGCATTATTCTGCATAAACCAGAAGTGAAAAATATTTAAGTGCTTTAATTACAATAAAGCACAAGAAGATAAGGAAATTTTTTTTTCATACTGATGCGGGGGAAGGAATCCACAATGTATCCTGAAAATTCAAAAATTATCATGCTCTAAAAAAAAAAAAACCTACAAGATTTGAATGTGAAATTTGTCTAAAACTGAGAAATGTGAAATACAGAGTGTATATTATTCTTTATGCTGTAATCATTCTGAGAATGAAAGAAGGTATTAGATTTATAACAACAAACTTGTAGCTACAAAAGCTGTAAGTCATAGAATGTTGTGTGGTAGAATGCATTTAATTTTGTAAGTGTCAGCAGTTCTTGTCTGGTGACTTGGTCAAGAGTTGTAATTTGGCAGTAAGGGAAAAAAAAGGGAATGACCTTTTAACTTCTTTCATATCCGTTAGTAAATTACAATTTATTAGGTGTCTGTACTATTTCTAAGCCAGGAATTGACATCTTAGTTTAAGTTAAGATTAGTCTAATTTAATAAAAAGAGCTTTTGCTTAAAAACATTATTAAACAAGGTTGCTGATCTTAGCAGCAGTAAATAGACATTTTAAAATAATGGAGATAATCACATTAATATCCCCAATTTGAAGTCACAGTATAGCACTCTAGTTGTCTATGTGAACTTATTTTAGCTTTTTCTGATTTTGCTAAAAATTGATAATGATGATATTTAATATAGAATCTGGCTCATAACAGAAAAGACTAACATATATATTTTAGTAGCTAGAATGAGAAGAAGGAAGCTTAAGAAAGTCTTGTGCTGCCTTCTACTAGAATTAAAATTTCTTGAATCTTACCTCTCGATCAGAATTATAATCTCATTTATCACTTGGTGAAGTCTGGAAATCAGTATTGACTGTGGTAATCAAGAAATAGGATTTTTCTGAGACTGCAAGCCAAGATTTTGGACCTTGTAGTTTTCAACAGACCGTAAATGAATTTGATATTCAGAAAGTGATGAGCACTCACTTGGCTGCAAGTTACATGAAAAAATGATAAGCACAATAAAAACCTTACCCTTACCTTTGGTGGCTTGAATGGATAGTCAGATGAAAATGTGATATCCAGGAAAAAAACACCTCCTTCATATACAGAACCTGGAGGTCCAAGTATAGTAGATCTCCATTCATAAATGTTATCTCCTTTAGGACCGGCACTGCATAAAGAAAAAAGAGGAGAGGGAAAGAAAGAGTCAGATGTACCTTTGAGAGAGGCATTTTATGGATTTCCTTCCGCATTCATTTTGTTTGATAAGAAACGTTTGCTTATCTTTAACATCTGCCTAATTTCGAACTGATTTCAGTGGGCTCAGCATTTTAAATTGGCACAAAAGCTGGGTACCCAGCTGTGCCTTTGGAGACACAGGAATGAAACAGACTGACCCTGAACTACTGGACCTCACTGTCTGAAATGTATCCCCAAATCTATATTTTTTTGAGTATGTGGTTGCTCTGAGGTTCTACATCACACCCTTCCAATTCATCATATTCATACACCAGAGGAGTTTTACATCTTGGCCACTTTCATCTTCAAGCATTTATCAGATCACACCTTCATAAAAATGTGACTTCCAAGTATACTGATACACATTTACACTTGTTTCATAGGCTAGAGTGAAATGTTACACACTTGGGCAGCAAAACTAGGGAAGGGTGAGAGAATCAAGTAAACTGGAATTGAGCTTCTTACAGCACTGTCATTCCAAATAACTGTTTTCTTCAGGATATATTTGTGTTATGCTTCTGGGCAATCAGCAATGAGACAGTGAACCAAAAATAGTTTATTTTAAGAAGTACAATACTGAATGCATTTCTCACTAGGAGAAGGGTTATTGCATAATTAATAATTAATTATTAAAGCTTTGAAAGAATGGATAACGAACCAGCATTTTCTCAACTTCTGAGCTATCACTAATGCTATTATCACACAGTGACCATCTAACCTCCTCACAAACAAACAAACAAACAAGCAAACCAAAAACCCCAAACCAAACCAAATCCCCAAAATCAAATCTCTAAGCAAGTCTGGGTAAAAACTAGTGTAATCTTCCACAAAAGGTTCTAAGTCCGACCTGCTGAGATCCAAACTGACTGAACTGACTGCTATGGAAAACAACACCCCTGAGCTCCCACACACACAGTGGATTGATCACACCTATGCAGAGAAGTCAATTACACAGCGCTGGAAGAGATCCTTTCGATTGTCCCCACAGTTTCCCAGGCAGCACCTACATTTCACAGACACATGCTGAAGCAACCCCGTCCTTCTCCCTCTGTGGTCCCAAGGAACAGGCACCGAGGGCTGTCATATGTGATTGCACGTGGAGCAAGCGACAGGGCATGGCACCACACTGTAGCCTGGGAATTTGTGGTTTCTGGATTTGCTCGACGCTCAGAGAAGCCTCCCTACAAGCCCTCCAAGTGTTAAGGCTCTTCCTGTGCCAGGTCACCTCATGTATTTGTCATACCTGTGTTTGCAGCCTGTAACATGGCATGTTGGACTTCTACCCTTATTATGTAGTCAAACGTGGAGACACTTATTAGAGACAAGGAATATGAGCAGTCTGCATCATGCATCTACAGTCCCCACAGCAAAACTTTAGCTATTTTTACATTAATATCATATTTGAGGGAAAAATAAAAGCTGATTTTGATTATGAATTCTCTTTCAATTAACAATTTTTCAAGATGTTTTTTATCTTGTAGGCATTTCATGTACCAAATGTTGCAGGACATTTCATAAACAGGACAAAATAGTCATGGAATGTGGCTGACATACTATTTCATTAAAAACAAAGAATTATTTGATGAAGCTGTAGCTATTTATCCTGTTGCCAAAATGAAAGTAACTACCAACACAGTGCTGGCCTCCATAGCACAGCTAGGAAAGAAAAATGACAAGTGGTGTCAAAAATAAAGTTTGGGTCTAAAATCACTCATCTTACCTCTCTATTTGCAATGCATGCAGAAAAGTGGAAGAAAAATACTAGATAAAATGTAAGGAAAGAAAAGGTAAATCCAGAAGCAAAAAGGTCCTTTTTTTTGTAATATAATAAACCATTTGTACCCTCAGTCACTCCAGAAGATAATTTTATTCATGCTCCCTAAAAAGCAATTAGTGTAAGAACTGAAAATATTGGGGCAATAATGACAATACTTAAAACCCACACAGGCCACTGAAAAGTTTCAATTAATTCTTGACATTCATCAAGCTTACAGCTAATTAGTATTGCGCTTGAAAACCAAATTTCTAAGGAGCAAGTCAATTTCAGCATTAGATGTCCTAATGACTGTTTTATAGTTTAATGCAAAGGTTAGTGCTCTTGCCCTGTGTGTCAGGTACCTTTCTTTCACACACCTGTAACAGCTGGCTGGATTAATGAAATGGATGAATCAAATCAGGGACATATTTCAGCCCAATGAATCAGTCACAATTAAGTGCGGCACTAGTCCAGTGTCAAACTATCTGGTAGTCACTTACCAAGTCAGAGCCTGGGCATCTATCAGCTGGTAGCCACAAGCCCAGTGCAGTGGCTCTCTGCCTGCTTCTCTCTGCTCTCCTCTTCCACACTACCATGCTACTGTAAAAGTATTGGGCTTTAATGCTAGAAGGGTTACAAGGTCCTAACCTTGTAAGAGGAAGAAAAGGCTACATTTGAAACCCATCCTAACTGCTGAGAAAAGATTGCTGCAATGTCAACAGAAACACAAAGCTGCAACAATAACAGTATTCAGAGAAAGAAGAAAATTTTAAGATGTTAAATCATTACATCTGATTGAGGTTTGTTAAATTTCTCTTTAGCAGCTGAAGTGGTGTCTCACTTTCAGTGGTGTAAAAGATACTCCTGCTTCATTAGTAGTCTAAAAATCCCTGCAATTGCTAAAATATTGGTTTGAGGAGACACAAGACTACAGATCAGAGCCAAGACATCACACTTGGCTTCTGCAACCTGATTATCTTCACTATGGATCATCCTAAGACAGCCATACTCCACTTTATCTTCTGTATACATACCAAAGTAATCTTTTTTGGAAGTAAACAAACTCACACTCTACGACTTAGCAGAAGATACCAGACGTACTCCCGGCAGTCAGCCCCTGCAGTGATTTGCACAGGGACAGGACAGTGGGGCTACACCCACTCGGCGGACTGCAGGCAGAGCAGAAAGTGCAGTCCTGGCTCAGGCCACACCTCGGTGGTGCCCGGAGCTGCGCGCGAGTGCCGGAGCCCCGCTGGGAGCACCGCCTCCGACTCGCCGGCCCCGCCGAGCATCGGCTCAGTGCTGCGGAAAGACACGGGGAGGGAACCGCCGCTCCCTGCTGTACATCTAACTGCTCCGCTCCCACTGAGGACAGCACAAAACCCTGGCTGAAAACTGGCAGTAAGGAAGCTTTACTCTGTCCATAATTTTCTATTTCTCTGATACAACCAGTAGAAATACTGTCCTCCTGTTGGGCACTAAAGAGGCTGGCACAGGACGCCTTCTAGGGGCTGTACTTGAGCTCTTCATGCCCTAAAGCTCTCCTGGTGTTCATTCCCACTGTAAGCATAGGCTTCAAGCATCTCACCTGAAACCCTGAGAACTGTGAGGAGTGACAGCCTAGGACGCGATCTCACTGTCTGCCAAATTGGACAGAGCACCCCACGCAGAGCACTACACTGGGGAACTTCCATGGTTTTCTTCCCCTTCCCTTTTCATCACTGAAAGACCCAGCTCCTTCCAACTTCCCCCATGGAATCCATATGGACACAAAATCCTCCTTTATCCTGTCCTTTGAAACATAAAATCTTGATGGAGCAATGGGTCTGATGAAAACTTCAGTGTTTCAGCTAGGGAGCATGCATGTGCAGCCTGTTGCTAACAGCCTGCTGCCTTCCTAAATTAGCTCACAGAACATCACAAACTCAGTAAAGGCACCAATAGTATATCTTCAATAAAATGCCCACTTGATTAATTTTTTACAATACGGGCTAAAAAAAAAAGTCAGATAAAATAACAAAGTAATTTAATTGAAAAGACAAAATATTATTTGCAAAATTACGGGGTTTTACTTCATACATTAAAGCTGGATTGCTTTTTAAAAATAAATTAGGTAAAGTTAACTGGTTGCATCTGCTTCCTAAGTAAATATTCATTATGCCACTTCACTGAGGGATATACACCTGATTCAGATAGGACAAATGATTTATAACTGTGCTCTAGCCAAGTTAGTCCACTGAACTGATTTAATTTACAAGTGTGACTTCAGATGGTGAATTTGAAAAGACACAAGGTTAAACTCAGGGGTAAACCCATGGGTTCTCACCAGGTCCTTCAAACCTAACTCTGCTGAACCCTGGTTTCATGAAGATGAAGAACAGCTTTCCCAGGACAGTTATGAGCATTCACATGGATGCTGCAGCATTCACACCAGCAAGAAGCCTATCAGACTCCTGATGCAGTGGTTACAGAAACACAAGCTCACCTTTTGTAACAATTCATTAAATCAAAATGCATTGAAGCTGACCATATGGAACTAGCTGCAGGATAAGCAACTAGGAGAAGAAATTTCCAATCTACATGATGCTGGTAGCATTTTGCTTTCTGCACTTGCTAAATGGGCTTCTGTCAACAGCACTTCTCTAAAGCACGGGGCTCTAAATTTGGCAACAGAATGAAACTTCATAGTACTGAGACTGTGCTAATTGAGAAGAAAAAGGGTGAAGCAAAATGTAATTTGGCTAGATTTGATGTTAACTCTGTGTTACGTTTTATTATGATAAAGAATATGGGTTTGTAACAGCATACACCCGGGGATGTGTTTGTTTTTTAGGAAGTTTCTGACAATGAAGTCTGTCAGACTCGAAAACAGTCTTATGAGAAATGTCATTGGTACCATGAAACTAAATGTACTGGTCCACATCTCAACCACCGGGGGTGCCTACATAGCACAGATTTAAGTGTTGGACCATTCTCCCACATTATCCTCTCAAATGCTCCACCCTCAGGTCTGATACCCAAGCAAGCAAACCAACAGAACTCTAAAGGCTGGAAAAGATCTCTGCTGATCATCACAAAGATGGCAGCTAACAAATAAAATGGGGCACCCAGAGTGAGAATTAGGTAAGGAAAGAGCTTCCTCCACACTTCCCAAACGTTTATCTCGAAATGAGATTCAGCAAAAGTAAAACTCTTGAAGCTCTTCACAGACTGCTCAACCACAACAACTCTCTCACTATGCTCTAACTGTAATTTTTACAGCAATATAAATGAAGACAGTGCTTTTAGAGAGGAATAAGATACCTTTTTGATTTTTCTTATTTCAACTAAAGGTACTAAGGAAAGGAAGAATAAATCCCCTCGAGTATGTTCCACAACCTTGGGCTTGAAAAATCCACCTCATAATGGTACAGTATAGTGAAGTTCTGAAAAATCCACAACACAGCTTTGGAAACTGACTTTTACAAATCCTGCTGTAAGACAGGCACTCAGCATGTTACAGCACAAAAGGCTGTGTTTTGGACAGCAGTGTCTCAGCTAAAGCTGTTGGATGGTGCTCTAGTTCAGTACCATGCCACTAGATGCTAACGGGGCTGGAACAGATCCTATCAGCAAATACAATTCAGGCAAATACATAGATCCCATCTGCAGTGAGTCTGCCTGCCTCACCATCTAAGCTTCTGAGTTTGGTGAGCTCATTTCCAGTGGAAGGAGAATGCTCCAGGCTGAGGTAACTGCAACTTATCACAGAGGTGGAGATTCATACCTACCATGCAGGATAACTACTGTGGATGCTAATGTTTGCACCTCAGACTATCCAGACAATCAGGCTAGAGAGATGAGTGACTCTACAGCACATGGAACATCTAAATACTCCCTAACACCAAGGTTTTCCACCTCTTCTGGTGACACCTATGTTTCACTAACAGCATGGGGAGCCTAGCTTCTACCTCAAGCCACTAAGTTCAACACTTGAGAAAATCCTCCTCACCTCTCCATGCGGTGAGAAAGGGTTGTCTAGCTCTGTTTTCACACACTATCTTCTAGCACACTACCTTTTTACCTAGCTACAGATACACACTGTCATGCTGCTGGCAATTAAAGAACAAAAAATAATCTCACAAGGAACCAAAAATCTCCGTCTGGTGCAAGCTGTCTGAGAGTTGCTCAGTGAAGCCTGGAAAGACCACCAATCACTTACCAGTAGTTGTGTTTCAAAGTTAAACATGGGAACAGAAAGATGCTCAGATTATTTTCTTGCTTTGATATTTTCAACATTTTGAAGAAAACTTGTCCATTAGGCTTTTTTTCTTAATTATCTTTTTCAAGTATGGAGGCACTCTTGTATTTTTGGTTACAGAGTGCAAGAAAGGAAATGAACATTAATTAAAAGGCATATGCTTGTGGGTGATTTTCAGTTCTGTGACCTGTGACAAGCACAGACAGCCATTTCCATTTTATTTTTCAATGCCTCATTCATAAGGCTCTCTGGAGCACCTATTCTCAGCATTCACATTATCAGGACCAGTGCCTAAGCACCTCTATTTACAGAATCCTCTAGACACAGAAAGCCTACTGATTTCACTGGCAAGAGCTACAAGTATAGCACTAATTTTAGGATTACAGCATTTTTCTAAGGTTGGACACATGAGGGCTGTCTATAGCAATGTATCAAAACTGTGTAGAAAACACTTTTTGATAAGGTGCTCACTATTAATAGGGTTTACATGTTATGTGCAATTTTTTACAAAGAAAAGGTTTCAGTCTATTGTGTTCTTTATATAGCTACAACTGTTCTTATTCTACCTTCCACTGAACTACCCGTTCCATCTGTTTGCTTAAAAAGGTTATTTACTGCTTCTAGCAGATCCACAGAGGCTCTGTGGAAATGAGGCTATATGGAGTCTAGTTCAGTGCACAAACCTTTTCTTGTGTCACTTCCCTGAAGTCTGTCACGCCCTTACAATGTAGAAATTACCATTTAAAAAAACTCCAAAACCTATTTTTAACTCAGGATCCCCTGATAATTCAGCTGGCTTTAAAGCAGTGCAGGACTGGTGCCCAAGGACATGGTTCAACGCAAAGCAAATCCAACTTGAAAGCTCCTCCTACCAGATCAAAAGCAGTGTGGCTACTCAAAGTGAAGTGCTGATCCAACCTAAACTAACTTGGCCAAAACATACACATTCAAAAACTATCAATGGATTTGCTTTATGCTTAAGCAGGATCATTTGCCTTCCTGCAGCCAGAGCAGGGCATAAACTTTAGCTTGTGTGCTCTGGTTTAGAAATGCAATCATGTGGCTGTATTAGGTTCACATCAAATTGTACCATCAGGGGAATTTGATCCAGTGCAGATCTGCTATTCACCACCCTAAAGAGAAAGATGTGTTTTAGACAAGTAGAACCGCCAGTGACACTTGCCATTAGTAAAAGAATATACAGTGTTGTTACCAAAAGAAGCTGAGTAACAAATCATTTGCTAATTCCATCAAAGCTGTAATATGTAGAAAACCCAAATAATGTACTTCTGAAAGCTGACAGTTTTTCCACTGCCTAAAGCCCCATTAAATTGGTTCATTGCTACAATAGCCCCACATTACATTTCTCCTTGTATTCCTGCTAGTTCCTAGGACCTTTTCTGCTGCTGTTAGAGGTCTGCACAGGTTCTTTCCATCTTCCCAGACAACCCTAGCCAAATACAAAGGCAGAATTCCTGTAATTTTTCTTTTGAAAAATAACTAAACCCAGAACATAATTTGCTAAATTACAAAAGAAATACTTAAATTAAACCATGTAAAAAACCAGATTGCTTCTGTCTGTGCTCTTGACAGAGGAGTTGTACCCAGGCAATACACAAAAAGTTTACCAAACGTGAGTTGTTTCTGAAAACAGAAATCTCAAGACTCGCATGCATGAAGAAAGTTCTGCTGAACATTTGCATTATTTTAAATAACTTGAAATATGCATGGCAGTCCCTCTCACATGCCTACACTAGAGAAATTATCCATACCACCTAATAAAACACAGAGCAGGACAGTCAGGAAAGGGAAACATTTGTTGCTACTCTGCCATGTGTTCATAATAACAAAGCTGTAATTTAGCATAAAATTAAAGATCAGCTCCCTTTCATCAGTGTTGAAAGACCAGCAGTACTAGTGTTAAAACATTGTTTTCTTGATGTTGGTATGAAGCCCAATTTGTACTAGGGCCAAATCATTTTGTTGAAGAAATTTGACTAGCAGGTACCCAGTTCACATTTTCCTCCCGCTCAAAATTACTGATGAACCTGGATTTAGCAAACATGGAAAATTTGCTTGTCTTCCTTGAGAGAGCATCCTTCTCAACTCCCTAACACAAACAAAATTCATTTGGGATACACACATATCTTATTATTCCATATGTTTAGCCTCCATACTGATTCTAGCAATTCACACTGAAGAATTACACGGTACCTGAGAAATTGTGCAGCCTTAGTTTAAAGTGTCTGTCCACAAATACATCCAAAAAATGTGTGCTGTGGAGTATGAGTGCAACGTAAATCTCCCAAATCCCAGACCATCACCTTAACCCACTGCACTGAGATTACATTATTAGCAGGTCATTTGGTTGTTCTGTGGCATCCACGTGTTTCAGACATCAGTCACCTCCACCACGCACTGCAAAATCTTCATGTCAAAAAGCTAAGTGACACTGAGAAATCCAGTTTCGGATTTCCTACCAATATTTTCAGTAACACTTCAAATGAAAACAAAGAAAAAAACTATTATTCCCAGCATCCTTTATGTGTACCCTTCAGATGGAGGAAGAAAGAACAGCTAAAACAATTTCACTAAAGGATCTAATTAAACTACAAATACAACTGGCTTTAAAACTGTAGTACACTTATAAATACTCATGCCTAAGAACAATAACTGGGCAGTTTGCAACAGACTAAGCCTGGAAGCTAACTAGAATTGTTCAAATGAAATCCCCAGCTATCAACCTACACCAAATATCTAAATATTAGGCTATTTCAAATACTGACCAATGTATTAACAATGTATTCTACTGCTCTTCGGGTTATGTTTTGTTTTCTACATAAGGTACTTTCAGCCAAAAATTGAAAGACACACCTATGAACAGTGCTTTTCAGGACAGAAAGCACATTAGTGAATTACAGAATCACCAATCTGACAATTCAAGCCTAAAGGCAGAGTCTGTAATTAAACTTGCAAACGGCTTTAATGTTGTGGAAAAACTTTCTCCTAATATCACAAAAGGATAAAGTGCAATTTATAGAACACGATTTATTCAAGTACTTCATGAAGGACCAAGAAAGAGAGAATTGCTGAGAAGTCACCTTCACTGAAATGTGTGTGTATCCACCTGTCAAGAAGATGAACACCCAACATGCCTTGTGCTCCCACAGTGGAACCTCCTCCTCTGTCTCCAGAATGCCCAGGATTGGCCTTCTCCACCACTGTACAGCAATGTATCTAGAAGTTGCCTTTTCCCTCCCTCCAAAAAAAAATCAGCTTTCAACTTCAGCAAAAAAGTTTCAGCTTGCCCACACAGAAGCAGAGAAAAGACTAAACCAGTCAGTCAGATAACCCTGCCTCCATTACCACACATTAACACACCGGATAAGAAGCACCTGCTTAGGGATTTATTGATCTTTAATGAATGTATATCAGTTCTGTACTTATAGTTTTTTTTATTCTAACTTCCTGAATGTTAACCTGTAGCAAGCACTGAGTATTTTCCTTCAAAAGAAGTCTGTATTTTCATCATCTAAGCCAGTTCTTGGTCCAGTCTCCCTAATCTTCTAGCACAGGCTTTCTCTGAAATTCTATTATTACTTTTAAATACTTCCTCCCTCTTGCCTCTATCCATTTCCACATCAGACTGTACAGCCTAACAAACCAGAAAATTCTATGCCATAGCTCCCTGTGTAACTTGAAGCCATAAAAGTCCAATGGAAATCTCTGGAACTAGTAAAAGGCTATATATCCTTTCTTCCTATGTATTTATCCTTTCCCAGTTCATACACCACGACCTTCCCCAGCTCACATGCAATTCAGATACCTTTTCAAGTCCAGCTCTGTTGCTTGGGGTCACCCAAGTGAACTATCTGAATTGAAAGCAGTTACCTGTTTAGAAGGGGTGTAAATCTTATTAGCCAAAACCCAAGAATCTTGTTCAACACAACAGTTGAGTGTTCAGAAGGTCTATCTTTAGTCCTGTCTCCACACTGGCTAACACAACTTCCTACATTCAGGATTGATTAAATGAGATTCTCACTTTTTTTTTTTCTTACAAAACTCATGATCTGAAATGAACATCAGAACTCTGGCTATGGGCTTTAAACTCTGCTTAAAGCAAAATGATAACAAGCTTCACATTCAATGTAGGGTGTGAGTTTATCATTGTTGACAATTTTTATATATCTAATGTGTTATTTGATATTAGATTTTTTTTTAACCTTTGTACTTTTGACAAAACAATTCTGCAAATAGGATTTTGCCAATCTGAATATATAAAGCAAATCTCTGGGGTATACGACATTTCAGTCGATCTGAGTGCAAGGTGACTGGTGCTGTCCCACAACCGAATAACCCCAGCGAAACCAGCCCCCTGCCTCCTCTTACTCCTTTCCCTCCCTTTGACACCTGTTCTGGTGCTTCTGAAATCCCATTCCAAATTGCTCTGTGGTGCTGAGTGGGTTGGGGAGTAACCTGTGATTGCTGGCAGGACTCCTGGAAGCAGCAGCTGGCTGCAGACTGGCTTGGATGCCCCAGCATCAGCACAAGAACTGTTGCACCAGGGAAGAGGGCAAAAGCGGAGGCTGCAGCAGCTCAACCTGAATTGGCTTAAAACACATTGGAATTACATGCTGCAAGTGCAATTCTGGATCCACAGTAGGATAAAGTAGGGACTCAGGATCCTCTATCTGACACCATTCCACTCTGTTCATTTCGTACGTAAGTTGCAGAGTGACCCAATATTATGAGAAGTAACTGCCCTGTACCAAAGCACAGGGCAGGCTTGATTTGGGTTCCAAAACATTAGCTCAACAATGTACACTTCACTAGTTGAATATGAGTGTTTGGAGAGTTTCAAAACAACCGAAGTTGAAGATAGAAATCTGCTTTGTGTAATGCAGAACTGGAGACAACTGAAGCAACACTTAGTACAGGGAATATATAAATGTAATTTGTGGATAATAAGCATTAAAACATCCTGTGAATACCAGCTTTAGTTCCAAAAGCACAGCAATTCAAAGGAAGAGAGAAAGCATCATGCATACAAATACAGAGAAATCAATGTCTAATGTGAGTTCATTTTACTCCACAAAGGTGTACTATACTAAAGAAAAATGTGAAAATAATAATCATTTCAGGGAAAAAAAGGTCAATAAACATCTAAGTGAAACAAGTCTCACTCAATAAAATCTGTTTATTGAAAAACCAGATTCAGCCCAACTATTGCTTCCTCTAACAATTATAATTTAATATTCAAAGCAAATGTTCTCGTGGAGACAGTTGTAGTGTACGGAGCAGAGGCTGTTTGACTTAACCTTGCAAACAGGGCTTTGAACCCCTCCTCTAAGGGAGCTGCCACTGCTCAGGACAAGCTAAGGAATTTGTGACCTGCACAGGGTTCTGCTGTCGAGCTTGGACCACTGGTACCACTGGACTAAGATATGCTGCAACTATGTTCCAAGAAAAGTCATTTTCTCCCACAGCCCAGATTCAAGGCACCTGTTAGGAAAGCAGCAGCTTACTGCCTGCAGTAGCATACAGCAGCTCAGACCTTGGGCATCTCCAAAGCACACGGACGGCACCGACCCTGGGTACTAAATCCTTCATTCCAACAGCACAGGTCACCGCACGAGTTGCACTGCATTCAGGAATTACATACTGCTACAACACGGACATGGAATGGCTGTGATCTTAGGAAGGAGAGGCTCTGACTGTGTATGGCTTTTATTTGAGGCTATAAGCATGATTTATCAGTGGAAAGAATAAGCTTAATGTCTACTGCTGCAAAATTCATCAGGTTATATACAAATTAAGTATAATCTCTTCCAACATGTCCTAATATTATATATTCATATATAACTCTACTTCCTTCATATTCTCTGTCAGTATAATTTAGTGAACACCATTAACCACACACTGGCTTACATTTGCAATCTAGAAAAAATAATATTCTGATAACAAATCTCAATAAAGCTTTCTTTGCTGCAAATGCCTAATTTTAAAGTACTGCACTGCTATAAAAATTAACTTAAGACAGGCTGACTGCTCATTGCACTTAATAGACTCAGAACCGAAAGGATAATAATTTTTACTAGTAATTAGCCTGCTGGGATTGATTACTGATGGTTAAATACTTGTAACAACAAAAAGAAAAGTATTAGTATCATTTTAATCTTACCCATTTTTACTGCAGGTATCTAAGACAAGATCAATACTTATTCAACAGAATAATAAACATGACAGGTCAATGATTTAATAAAAGTGACTGCAAAGGTAAGGGACAGAACAGGGTACAAAAGCACCAGGTCTCAGCAACACCCATTCAGTGCTTAAAGGTTTAAACATCTGAAATTCAGAAACCCCACAAACACACCTTATCCTATAACCAGGGTAAGTAGGTGCTCCCAAGAGACAGTTTACAAAATTAACTCAAATGGCAAGTTTTCCTTCTTGCTTAAATCTTCCTTAATGAAACTAAAAAATTAGTGCTGGGAAATAACCATAGTAGTAGCAATAGTAACAATAATAACAACAATAACAACAGATCGAACACTGTGGCCTGGCTCTGAGTCCCTTGCACCTGAGTGTGCTACCTTACTTCCCCGGAGAAGGCTGGCAGGTGCCCAGCTCTAACAGCAGTCCCAAGCATCACGGGCATTTTGGGCCAGGCAGGGCGAGGTGACCAGCCAGGTCTGCTCCAGCAAGTCCCAGCTGCGGTGCAGTCCCTGGGGAGCGCAGCAACCTGGTGTGGGGCAGACTGGCAGATTGGCTCAGGCAGGGAAAGCTGTAAGAGCTCTTTGATAGCTGGTTCCCTCTCCCCACTGCACCAGAGCTAGCAAAGACGTTCCTGCAAAGGGAGAAATCTGGGCTTTTTTTTTGTAGGAGTTGGTTTTCCAAAGGGCTACTCAGAAACTTTTCAATAGCCCATTGATAATTTGTGAACACAAAGATTCAGCTTTTCAGGGTTATGCTTCTTCTCTCTTCTGTTCCCCCTCCACCATAAGCAGCAGCAGCTTTCACAGGGCAGGACTCCATAGGAACCGGAAGCTAATTACCAGATGTCTTGTAAATATTTCCAATCTGCACAACTTCATCCAGTTTCCAATGCTTACCATTAGCTCTTTTGGAACATTTTCATTCTTATTTTTGTGTAACAAACTTTCAACAAGGCAGGAGTTCTTTGTTCTCTCCTAATAAAACAACCTAAAATGTTAGCACTTCAGCATGAGACTAATGAACTAAATGCACTTTTCTGGAGATCTGAGCAGAAGTACGGGCATTTCCAGATTTATGTGAAAATGTATCAATTCTAGAAGAAGTCCTTTAAGCTCTGTTTTTAAAATAACTTCAGAACTACAAAAATGAATACAAACAACAGTTGTAAATTATCTATGTGTTTTGCCAAGCATATGGCCACTCAAATGCCACAATCTGAAGTAAAATCTTACAGGGAAATGAAAAGAGAAATGGACCAAGTCAGACATTTACTCAGATGCAACAGCTTTGTCCAGAAAATTTTATTCCAAATAAGTGCTAGTGGCAATGCAGAGATATACTCTGCAGAGCACTGAGTGTTCAAGTCTACAATTTACAAGAATGGAAATGATTTTCAAATGTCTCCTCTTAGGGGACATAGTGAAAAAGATGAAGAATGAAGAGTTGGCTGAGTATTTCTGCTTCTGCAGTCTTACTGACACAGGAGACTGTAAGTTTGATACATTCTATTTCAGTGGGATACATTACCAAGTAAGGGTATGGATTTAGTACCAAGTGGGAATGTAGACCCCCATTCACGTGAGTCCTCCAGCTGGCAGAGTAGGAAGTGGTTTGAACCACCACAGAAGGCAGCTGGTACCTTCTCCAAAGCTGCAGCTGATTGCAAAGCTAATGCCTGACCATGCTCTGACTGTGCTGTGGGAGGAAAGATGACTGAACTACCTAGGAAATGTATCCTATGCCCCGGGCCAAGAGGGATGGGTGCCATACAGCTTTTTGGTAGCTGTACAGCGGGAATGTCCTGTTTAACATCAGTGTTGCTTTATTTAAACTTCTTTGGACAAAAGAATTTTCACCTTGCGCAAAACACACAAACTTCTGGATGCCACCTGCTCTGTAAAGACTGTCATGACTAAAACTGGAAGCAATACCTTCACTTTCATTTTGTACAAATTCTACCCTGTGGATATTGTTGATTACATGGTACAAAAATAAGTAACCTTTCTCAGCACTCGGCTTTAAATGTATTTAGATGCATGCATTTTAGGTAGTAAGCCTAAAATACACTGTACTTCTGGGTAGCTTAAGATCATCTGTTATAAGCAGCATTTTACCTCCCTTCTCCAACATACCAACTTAAGTACATAAAATATTGTTCTCAGCAGAGGATATTCAAAAGCTTCCAGGAACATAAAGTTTGTAAGAACTGACACTACAGAAGGAACAGCTATGTCCCAAACCAAGTGACACCTGAATTACAATCTTCATTTGAACTGGTTTGCAAGCAAACACTAGTATTAACTACAAAACCTTTTGACTTAAAAAAGCGGCAAACATAGAATTAGTGGCTGTGTTCACAAGGGGATCACTATCCAGGAGGATTGTGGCTACATGAAGCTCCCATTTTGGCGGGCACAGAATGACACCATCCCTCTGTCACTGGTACGGCCCAAGCTCCCAAGAAGCAAAACTTGGAAATGACTGGCTCCTTCTACTACATGTTACATTCCCCGTGCCTTTGGAGGAAAGAAATCAAGAGGCCTCATTCATTCAAAAGAATTCAGGACAACAGGGTAACAAAGTTGTTCCCATGTGCAGCAGTGCAGCTGCAGTAGCTGAATGACAGTGCTGCTCCTGAACTGCATGACTGTGATGAATTGAAGCCCATGTGGGTTTGCCACATGGGAGTCAAAAGTGTAATGCTAAGGCAGCAACAGGTTTTTTTTGCAATTAGACTAAAAGCAAAAAACTGTTTAAAATATATTCCGTGAAGAGAAGTATGCAAAATCCAGTAATATTTTCCTGGTGACAGTCTATGAACTGATCAATCAATTATTTCTGACTTTTCCCAGAAGTTTTCCTTGTCACTCTTATCAGCTCGAAGGAACCCACCCTAAGTTTTTGGGTATTAAAATTAAAGAAAAGATTTACACTGCTTTCCTCTAGGGCACTTGACTTCCCATGTGATCCTGAGTGCCTTCAACATTTACAAGTGCTTATTTTCTTCACATGTTAACAAATTTCAGTCATTATTACAGCAATTTCACGAGTGTGGCTTTTTGAAAAGATAACATGCTCTGAAACAGTCAATCTACAACCCTTTCAAGGTGCCTCTCAAACACTTCAGAGGGGTACCTCCCTTTAAAGATCTGCCCTGGAGAGACCTCCAGCACTTGGCATGACCTCATTAACCACTGACTCATCTGAGCCAGGGCAGATGCAGCAATCCCCATTTTATACAAGGCACTAAACCACTCAAGGTGTAAAGACAGTGATTAGCAATATGAAGTGGAACATATCATGATGATATATTTTTGACGATGCTTCTTTGCTTTCTTCTTCCCATTTCAAAAGCTTTATATATACTCTGCAGATTGGCATTTCTGTACTTCTCAGATCAACTAAGTGGCTATGCCAAGCCTTCCTACGAACAAGGATTACATTAGTCACTTAAAAATCAACAGCCTACACAGTCATAAACTAACCCGCTCAGCTCAATTATACTGGAGTTACAAATCCTGACCAGACCTGCAGTGCAGTGCGGGGAGAACTTTGTGGAGCACAGAAAAGAACGAACTTGCCAGGCTCTAGAGAGAAAGTGCCATTGGGACACACCTCAGAAACCCTCCCCAGGCAGCAGGTATGGAGCAGCAAGGACCCATCTCAGAAATATCCCAGCCTTGAAAATCTCTAAGGCTCTGAAAGTCAAGCTCCAGCCTCAAATCTATATAAAAGCCAGGAGGCAATTTTGTTGGCATTTCCAATAAAGTGCTGCCTAACAAACAGGCACAGGCTGCATTTTAGCTTCTGAATGGTCTCTGGGCACAGCTCCAAGCAGCAGATCATAGAGTCAAGGAACAAGGTGAAGCAGGAATGGATAAGGGTCATATCCAAACAATATGGTACATTCTATATGCCAAGCACAAATAAACTAAACATAGCTGTCTATTTGGCACCAGAAAGCAGTCAACGGAAAAATAAATCCCAACTTTCAAACACCGATTTCTGTTCAGCTTTTTCTACTTGTTTGATTAATTTTGACAAGTTTGGTCCACAAAACTAAGGCACCACTTCTTCAGACTGTATGTTACCAGCCTCATAGTTCAAATATTCAAGCTCTGTCCACCTTCCCACTCCATTCATAGCCTTCTCAACCTCCCTTCAGAAATGCAAGAAAAGCATTTCTTCACTAAAAACTCTGCCAGCAGAGACTGACTGCGGTTCTCCCAGAATGTGCGTACGCTTGCTCTAGCTCTCTTCCTCCACCTGGCTCAGCGGAACGTCTCCCATCTCTGCTCAAAGAGATCTTCTCCTTCCCTCGAATATGCCCCTAGTATTCCTTGAAACTGCTACTTTCTTACAATGAAGACAATCCTCATCCCATGAAGACTAAATCCCTTTTCCTGGACAATTCCACAGATTCAAGGAAGAAATATTAATCATAAATGACATAGGCATGTGCTTCATATCTGTTGAAAACATTCATCAGACAAACAGCAATACCCAAGTGTCATTCACCATCGCTGATTCCAACTCTGCTTGAATTACTCACCTTAGACTCATATTCGAACTGGAGGAGTTTCATTTACAAAACTACTTCCAAGTATGCCTGAGATAACCACATAACAACTAGAAGCTACTGAAAATAAGAATATTTTTTCTTCCTGAATTTGTAGTCAAATGACACTCTTTGTACATGGCTGTGAGAATCAACACACGCAGGTGATTGACGACAACCAAAAAAACCACAGCTGAAATGCAATGAGTAAATCTATTTCATTATCTCGCTGGCTAGAGGATCCCAAAACCACGCCTGGCTGCAGACACACAAAAAAAGGGCACAGGCACCACCAAGCTTAGTCCAACCCCAGGCAGGACATCAGGCCTGCTGTTTGCACCCGTTTATCAAAGGGCCATGCACACGTGGTTTACCACCATGCTGTGATTTTCCTCTGTGCTTTTTATGATCTCTGCTTTGATCTCCCTCCTAAGACAGGAAGCTCAAGCATGTCTGGGAGAGGGCCTCCAAGTCTCTGTAAACACCCATGTTATCTGTACATAGAAATTCTACTTCTCACACAGACAAGAGAATAAACAGCAGTAGGCATAATATATGGTTTCCCACACTGTTATTCTCCAGGCCTTGGCATTCCAGTTGCAAGGTCACTTGATCAGATCCACCATCCTCCTTGGCATTCTTCCGCTTTTAACCCTCTCCTCCCCATACTGGCAAAATACTTCTTAGCTGGTTTATGTCTGTTGCATAATAATATGAAAATGATCATGTTTTTACTATAATTTAATCCTAAAAAGGATGGCACACTGCCTCCAGCTGTTTGCATCTTAATCTCAAAACTGTATTGATGCAAATCTGCTGTAGCTACCTGAAATACTTTGATCTGTTAACAGTGCTTATACTTCTACTGTCAACATTTACTTCTCCTTAAAAATCCTTCTTTTTAATCTAGAAGTATTTCAATAGTGAAGAATAGAGAAGGAAAAGGAAAATGACAAGGAAATATTAGAGGATATGATTAAATATTCATAAACTAAGTAATACTAAATTCAAAGTTACATGTGACAACTTTAATTCTAAACTCTCCTACAAGTTCCTGACATTCCCTTTAACTACCTGACTATACACTCTGTCTTAAATAACTTTTCACATCTTCAGACACACCACCTCTCAGTAAGACATATATTTTTTATCTATAACCTACAGAGCAAACTGTCTATACTCAGCTTCCTGCCAGTCAAAATACCGAAATACCAGAGAACACCTATGGCTCATAGACCAAATCGAGTTCACCACTAGCATCCCTTGAAAGAATTATGGGAATGACAGTTCCACTGGTAAAAGGAATTACATGTTATACAACCATTAACACTGATAAAAAAGAAAAAGTCTTGGAGAATAACGGGGCAATTTTTCTAGGAAAGACATCAAACTAATGCCAGTGTCATGACAGAAGAATAAGGCAAATATACAAGAAATAAAATATTACAGGATGTATTAAGTGCACATAAAATCAGGCAAAACCTGATTTTGAGAAACAATTTGAGAAACAAACAAATTTAAAGAGACTATACAGTACAGGACAGTTATACATCCAATTTTGGAGGTACTGCAATAGGTCTGCTTAACATAAAAATACATATGCATATTCAGATTTGCAATTGTTTTACACTTGGGTATTTGTAAAGTTATCCAAGCGGCAGCAGCAGCTACATTCCTTCTGAGCTTAGTACTCCAAATCCTCATTTTTGTAAGAAAGCCTAAAAACGGTAAAGCATAAAAAATCCACTTCTCAACCAAATATGCCAAGAGTTTGCTTGCTTGCTCTCAGTCCCCCGACCATAACAGTTTGTGTACTCGCCATGCTCAAAGCTGTTTCTCTGCCTCCTGCTGCTTTTCAGCTATATGACACTGATGTTACTTTTCTGCAACTTGTATCTAAATTAGAGTTTGAGATGATACATGTTAATATTCAAATATTCTTAAAAAGAGACAAAGGATTGAATAATTTATTCTGCCGATCCCCATGAATCAGAATGGCTTTCATCTGTAAAGATATCATCTTATCTACCCTCTATCTCAATAAATAAAACTGTGAACAGTCCTTTTTTTTAACACATAAACAACAGAAACATTTGATTTCTTTTGATTCAGTTTTCTCAAACGCTTTACTTTTACTTTAGTTGAGGACTGAGTTTCAAAATATAGCTGTATTACTGAAGAAGACCAAAAATGATCCCAGCAGCACCATGTCTGAACTAAAAATCTGCTCTCCCTGAAGGACAGAGAAAGTTCTTCAGCAGCCTGAGGCTGGATATCCCAGTCTTGCAGCACAGACACACCCACAGAAGACACACAGTGGCAAAAGTACACACAACACAGTTAAAACCTACAGAAACATTCTCAGCGATTTCTGCACAGCTACTGAATCATGACCAGATCCTTCAAGAACCATCAGGCTTTAGCAGTAGAAGCAAGTAATCAGAGTAAGGAAGAAAGAACAGCACAAAAACGCTACCAGCATGTGGTGCACATAAATAATTTGGAAAAATATTAAAGTTGCCTTTCCCAAGCTCTGGGAATATATGACACACCAGTGGCTGAGGGAGGTAGGAGTGGGCTGTGTCCATGGTAATTCCATGAATGAAGTCTGGAAATAAGCCATCTTGTGTCTGAGTGTGGCATCAATCCATTTCCCTGCCTGGTGTAAGACAGGTAATGCTGAGGAGTTAAAGCTTTCTACATGGTGTTTATTGGCCTCTGGGCTGTGCCCTGCTCTGTAACTGAGAGGCATTTTCAAGGCCAAATGCCACCTCCAGACTTCAACAGGCCCCATGGGTGTTGTAACAACAAACCAGAATGTCCCAATGCCCAAAAACTAAACCCTCAAAATCTGTGTGGTTAGTTTTTTTAATAACACTTTCCTCAGAAAAACCAAAAATAAATTCTGTTGAGGTAGGGAGTAATTTAGTTATTTGATGAAGTAAACTGGACTCTATCAGCTGACTCACTGCATTCCAAGGAATTGTGATCAAATGAAGGTATTCACATAAGATTTTAAAGAAAGAAAAATCTGTCTGGAAAGGGGTCAGTACTGTTCCCTCAGCACTTGAGGGCCTGCTCCTGTATGTCCTGTATCAAAAGGATGGACAAGATGCCCTATAGTAGACCCGTTACTAGTCTTAGATGGGAGTACCTTTTGAAGAAGAGGTTACAGATGTCATTGTCCTGGCAGAAATACCACACACACAGCAACAAGCAATACCAAGTCTGAAATCTGACTCCAAGACAACATTCAACTTCTTTTCTGCATGCTGACACAACATTAACTTTTGAAGCCTAATTATGATCATTGAAATTTCAACAAACTTACTCCACTGATGAACAACAAACAGAAATGTTATCAGGCAGGGATTTGTTCAGAGCTGCCAAGGATACACTTGGCATGTCCCACTCTTCTGTTCATTTCAGTGGGGCTGTTCCAGGACAAACATGCTTTCAGAAAAATTTAAATAGTCAGGAGCAGCTGGATGCAATCTTGATTCTTACTTGGAAGAGCAGCATGTCCAAAAATGAAACAAAAACTGTGTGCTCAGGTCCAGACTTGGAAGGAGAATTCACATGACTGCTGAGGAGCTGTCAGCAGTGGGTGCATGGGAACCGGTGGACAGGATGGAGTGGAGAGGACCACTTTCCCAGTGGTTAAGGAAAGTCAGAAAGGCTCAGTTTTATTATCTGGGAAATGTTACAAATGTCAGTAGCAAGAGGTCAACTAAATGAAGCCTTAAAATGATAAATGAGATCAGCATAATACACAGCATTACCTTCTGTTGCTAGAGAGACAGAGTTTATGTTGGCTGGAACAATTTTAGGAACATTCCATGCAGAACACACTACAGGAGGTTATCCTATTCTCCCCTTTCCTGAAGATTTACCAGAGACCTCCACCACTTCTCAGGGAACTGGAGAGATCTAGGTATAAGAGCCGATTTCTCAGCTTGAAGCTCGACTAGTCACTGCCTGTGTCAGTCTGATGAACAGGTTTGGTTCTTGAGCTGTTAATGGCCTTTAGTTGCAAACCTAAGAAACATGCAACAGGGCAGGAGAGAGGGAGGAAATAAGGACCAATGAAGATCCAAAAGTGAGGACATTTTTCTATTTAAAGGCTTTCGGGGTAGATGCTCCCCCCCAAATTTAATGGAGGAGGTTGAAAATATTTCAGCAAAGTTCTTTTAATCTGTAACTTTTCACAGGACGTATGCAGGGTATATAATGGCTGGTAAATTTAGTTGGTATTGCAATATATTGCTGGCATTGGCTATGCAGAGCATTTATTAAATTGTATGAGTGTATTCAGTCCCTTTGACCAAATTCTGTTCTCAGTGTTGTCTGAGGCTTGACTAAAGTCACTGAAGTAAGTGGAGTTGCTTTATACCAATACACTGTGTTACACTTTAGACACTAAGAAAAGCTAGTAAGAATTAATTTACTTAATTCAAAATTTGTAAAAACATGGCAATTTCTGCTTTTATCTAAAGTATAAAGCATACTTTAATGTATAGCTAATGAATTAACAATAATTAGCATTTAACAATTAACTAACAATTATTAACATTAATAATATATGCTAATGAATTAGTTTAGTTAATGAATTAATAGTGTAAAAAGAGGCAATAAAACTGAAAATGAAACACACCTCCAGTGCTTTAGATAAAAATCCACTTATAATTTCTTCAGATTTAAAATTTGTTTTACAGAAAAATCTGTCAGAACCTCCACAATCTCTTCAAATAAGATACAAAGTCTCTTAAAATAAGATACAATCTCTTGGCATAAGAAACAAAATCTCTTTACATTAATTCGCTTTGTTCTGAGCAAAGGCAAAACCCACAATCTCATTATTTGCTTTCTTGGTAAACAGATTAGATGCACTATTCAGCTACTGTGTTACATATGCATGTGACAACCACTGGCATATTGCTCTGCCAGTGCTCAAGAACACATTTCTCTACCAGTTAAACAATCTTTCCTGAAATAAACACATCTTTTCTGTTATCACAAGCTATAAAGCAGTTCAAGAGCCCTGAAATGATCTTTTCATTAGTTTGAGATGCTTAAGCATCTCAGTAGTGAAACATCCCTTATAAGCCTTATGAGACAGGAAGCATATAAATCTTGCTCTCCCACTCCCTTAATGAGAATGCCTAATAAAAATGTAAACTAATTCTCTTGACTGCCACTATCCTGTCTGTTGAATGAAATCATCCTTTTCCTTATCATATATTTCTATAACTTTAAAGCTACAAAATATTTACAGCTGTTTGAGATTACTCAGTCAATGCCACAAGCTGGCAATAGTTTCATAACTTCCCTCTTTTTTTTTTATTTTGCCTTGGCTGAGGCAAGATCACTTGCCCTGTTAGCAAATCCATCCTCTTCAAGTCAATACTGTAATAACCTCACCAAAGTCCATCCTCCATAAACAAAGCAATCACAAAGCCCTTAGCTTGCAATATTCCCTTGTTGAAGGTATACTTCAGCAAATTTGAATTATCTATTTGATTATAAACATTTATGGGCTTTTAAGCTCAAATGAATATCAAATAGACTTAAACTGTGTTTTCCTTCCTCTCTCTGTAAATGTCTCCTTGTCCTCCTAATTCAAACAAATCCAGACAGTGCTTCTCCCCGCAACATCTGTCACTATTAGCAGCTGGGTGGACACTGCTGTCCCCTGTTCTAGTTACACAGAGGTCCTTGCTCAGCCCTTTTCCTGCATCTCCAGTGTCTCTGCAGGGAAGTAAGAGCTCAAGCAGGCAACCATTTGACTGCAACCATTTGAAAGAAGAGAGTGGAGAATATGGATATTTCAGCTCATTTTTATGCCAGACCAAGAATGCCAGCAGGACCTCTGAACAATTTGAAAAGCTGTAAAAGGAAAATATAATCCTGAAGCCTCCAACTAAAAGCAAGGGCTTATAAGAGAGATTCCAGAAACCCTGGGATCGTGCAGAAAAGCAAGTTGTCTGTAGAATTAGCTGAAACATAGGCTGTTCTCAGATGTGGCCAGTAATTGCAGCTAACTGCAGAGCAGAGCCATGCCACCTGCACCAGCCTGCTTTTACCACTCCCTGGTCAAAAGCAGAATCACAAGATTTGTTTCAAGGCAACAGGCACCATGGTGGAAGCTGCCAGAAAGAATATGTAGAAGATGAGACTGTTGGAGTGGTGGGCTGCCTTTCACCACACGATGCTGGAAGAAAAAGTAAGTTCATTTGGTCCTGACAGGCCACTGAAATTGCTGTCAAGCCTTCTGCTAAGGAAGAGTTTCTCCAGGCTCACTCCAGAATGCACACATCTTGCCAAGGGCCAAACAGGGACAAGGCTGCCAACCTGCTCTTCCCTTCTGCAGTAGATTGCTGCTCCCACAGCATGGTCAGCATGTGAAAAGAAGCACTTGGGCCTCAGCTATCCACAGTACTCGCAAAGGACACAGCTGGACAAACTGATCTTTTAGGTGTGCTTCTCCACATTCTTGTTAGGTGCTCTCTCTCCTACTGTCCCACATTTGTGAAATCACAGGTTCAGAATGGACTGGCAGGCACCCAAGCTTGTTCCTGGCTCTCACAGGTAAACACTCACTGCCAGAAGTACTTTCCCTAGAAACAATGATCCTTCCCCTTCTTGTCTCACATCTAACACGGTGAGAGAGTCTCTCCCTGGCCACAGAGGAGGCTTCCAAGCAGAGAAGGTGTTTGGGAGTGAGCTCCTGTGAACATCAAGAGGAAACGGGAACTGAACATCACTACTCCTTTGTGGCTTTGTACAATAGGAATTAGACCACTTAGGGGACAGCCTCTGGCTCATTTGTTTACTGTAAGGGGCCTAATGCATAATTAGGCACAGTGCCCCGCCCTTCAAAGTTTCTCTTCTTTCAGTCTGTGCTCTAACCTTTAGATGAAAAACACACAGAAGAAGTGAAGAGAGCACATTTTGTGCATGTAATATAAGCAGGTCTGGTGGCATGCTGATACTTCCCTGTCTCCAAGGAGAGGATAGCAGCTGTCTTGCTGCTTCAAACTCCTGCTCCTGAGTTGATTCACACAGTGTCTGAAACAAATAAAGCTAAACGCAGTGGGTCTGAGCTGGGAGACAGGTAGAGCATCTTATGCAAGAGTCATTACACAGTTCTACACACAAAATGTCCTGCACCAACCTCTGTCCCTGCCTGACTTGGGTGTTTCCTCCCAGCAAGCTCCCGTTGAACCTTCTGTTTTTTCTAACACTTTTTTCTTAATTTATAAAAAAAATATTCATTTTACTTGAGTATTGATGTTTTCCTGGAGCATTGTAAGATACAAGGCAAGGGAAGAGCTTCCTCTAAGAAACACTCTGCCAGTCTGCCTGCTCCAGAACGCTCCTGTAGTCTTCTTCACACAAGTGCAGGACATGTAGGGAGCCCTCTCAGGGGCACTGGCCATCTTGCCTTGGCTGTGTTAGACTCTGGTGTATTCATACAGCTCCTCGCAGGATCCAGTGACAGTTCTGTACTGAGCGGGCAGCCTTTGAAATGAAGTCAGAGCAGCTGGTGTTCCCTCTCAGTATTCAACCCTCTGTGCAGCTCTGCCTTTTGGCACTCTCTGTGAGGCCTGGCAGCTCACCTGTGCCTCACACTCCTCACCTTCCCGCCAGCAGCACAGGAAGGGGAGCTCACTGCACCACGCCTCAGTCCTGCTCTGCGTTTCCTAATGCTGGCAGTCACACACTGCAGTTTGCATGGAAAGCAGCTCCCAGAGGAGGCAGGATATTGAGACAGACTCCCTGGTAGATGCCCACTGCCTGCAAGCCTGGTCTGTACTTTTTAGATATGCACATGACTCCATGTAAGAGCTCACTGACCCTAACCACAGCCCTGCCTGCAAAAAGGCTGAGGCATTTCTCAGCTCCCAACTTCTGGCACTTAAGTCCCACTTCTGGGACTTTCTTCCATGTGCACAGAACAGACCCAACAAAAGTCATCCCAGCTGTTTTGATCTGAAAAAGCACAAGTGGGATGAAATCACCTGCAATCTCATAAAGGTGTGTTTCAGGTACTGAGGACAAGCCAAAGTATTTTTCTCTTATTGCAACTGATTCAAAGTAAACAGAGAAATTCATGTCTGGCACTGAGGTAAGACCTACTATCAGATCTACTTCATATGATTTCCTGAAATGCTGACATTACGCTGGGAAGTTCAGTTCTGTGCAGAGGAAGACAACTTCTGCAGTGATGGCAGCCACGTGTAACACAGATCCTCAATTCTGCTTCTCACAACTAGTAAAAACTACATTTGCTTCCATTTGGCATGTTTCCCACCTTCCTGGAAATGCCATGGTTAAACAGTTGGGTTTTTTTCCAAAAAGTTGTGATTTAAAATAAACACACACAGTTTCTTTAAGGAATGAGAACTTAATCCCAATTTCAGCAATCACACAACTGCTAGAGGAAGAGCACTCAGCACCCAGGCCAGGGAGACAGACACACAGAATAGTGGCAGCTGGGCAGCCACCTCCAGACACTGCCTGTTCCTGCCTGGTGCCTGAAAGGCACTGATGATCTTCTGGGGTGAAACATCCCAATACTTATCGCCTCACCACAGACATGCAGACATCGCCTATTCAAACACCGGAGCTGCCAAGGAAGGGAGTGAATGAGGGGGATCTGCAGCAGCAGGGGATATAACCTGCTCCTGTGACAGAAGAAAGACAGCTGAGAAAGACACTCTGACTCCTGATCTGACTTCTTATTCCACCACCCATCCAAATTACAGCCCAAGGCATTCACAGGGAACTGCAAATTTGAAACCCCTTTGGGTCATTTCCCATTTATGTGCACTGCTAACTAATTCAACAGCTCCAAATTAGGCGGGGGAAAAGGGGTTTCAGATCTATGACTGCTTTATCTGACCCACACCTGCATTTCTGGCATATGTGCCAAGTGCATCCAGATCATACTCTCTTCACTGTAGATAGCAACCACAGGAATTGTCCGCATCATGTGGAAAATACACTTAATTGACTTCTACCAAGGACAAAGTTCCTCTGTAAGACACTCTGAAAGGGGTAACTGCTACCTCCCTGTGCAGAGTAGCAGCCTGAGCTTTATTTCCTAATTATCTCTGACCTGGAGGTCATCAAGACAAGTTATCCAGACCTCTTTTTCAACGAAGCAGGAGAACTACTAGCTACTGCAGATAACGCTCAGTGCAAAAACTGTCCTTCTGGACATGCCTTTGTTAGGATTAGCACAACAGGGTTCCCTGACAAGCATCCAAGAAAAAAAACCAAAAAAGAAGTATTTGCAGTGTTGAGGAGGCCTGTACAAACAGACAGTGCAAATGAACAAGAGCCCATGTTGCCTTTCAACCCTCTTACTTACTGGGTAGTGCTAGGGTTTGCCCATCCTTCTCCCACATGTGAGCCCAGAGACACTCCTGCCCTGAGCATTACACCCTTCAGCACTTACTGATGACAAAAGAAGGCGCAGTTTACACTTACTTTTACAGCTCCATTAAAAGGTGACCTGCAAATAAAAAAAAAAATCAAGCACATTTAGTATTATGTGCTGAATGCCCCCAAATAAACAGGATTAAATGAGCATTCAGCCCTCATGTAAAATTTAGGTGAGAAAACTGGCACTGAATGTGGACTTTGATTTTATGCTTGTGAAAGAGAGTCCTTCCTAACAGCAGTGTACTGAGCAGTTCCTCACAACTACTGGCTCTATATTTCCGCCTCTCACAGTTGCAGGTGGCACACTGGGATGGAGATGTGGCAGAAATATTACTCCTTTGAATGGCATATTTCTGAAACTGCTACAAGAGAGCTGGCAAAGGCAAGGGGACAGCAGGCAGGTCCCACTTTCCCTGCTTTCTCTCTCCTCACCCGGCTCAGGCACCAAAGCCTATGCTTTCCAAATACACTGACCTGACACTGGGCTTTACCCCACGTGGAGGCACTGGGGAATCAGACATATTTGAAGATGAGGTTTTGAGATCTGGTACAAATATTAGCAGTGCATTGCACAGCTTCAGGTAGAGCTTTCTCCTGTAAAATAATGAACACGACAGCTATTTCCCAGTTGCAGACACCCCGCTGACTTTCCCTCTTTTTGACGTGTTCAGCCCCTCGGAACGGACTCCCCTCCCTCACACCCAGCTCAGGAAAGCATTTCTGCACGTGCTTAAAACCCAGCAACTTCAGTGGGAGACAAGCACATGCTTCAGTACTTTACTGGCCAGGGTGTTCAAATGAATGTATACCTCTCCCACCAGTGCTTCTTTGTACCAAATTTTGTACCTTTAGTATCAATTACCTTGCACAAAGTGATGAAAGATTAGCCCATAAGAGATCTGATTACTTTATAGCTACTTGCACTATTCTGATTTAAGAACATATGGACATGTAAAAGAAGATTAAGAGTTTTCCTGTCTTTCTATTCTTATACCGCTCCCCCAGCAAAAATGAGGAGGCTGTTAAGCATTGTGTTGCAGTTCTCAAACAACCTTGCTCTCTCCCCAGATTTTATTTGCCATTTCTCTGAAGTGAGGCTTAACAAAGAACTACCTTAACCTACAGAAATACACTGCAAGAGGTCTTTAGAAAGTTGTTCAAATAAGATCTAGCACCTAATTTCAAATCTCTTAAGTAAACAGAAGCTTTGGTGACCAACTTTCGTCAACATACAGTCTGGTACATGCTTACTGTTTGTGGGTTTCTTTAATTTGGCTTTTTTATTCCTCATTCTTCTGTGAAATGTGACACTGCTTTATAGGTGTCCAAACTGTTAATATAAACCTGAACGTTATCCTATGACTAAGATTCTACCATAAAGTGTTTAAAGATACTGTTTTGTAAATACAACTATTGAAACAACTAGGGGTGTGCACACTCACTACAGCTAAATGTAGAATTACAGGCAAACTGATTGACATTAACTAGAAACATTATTTAAACTAAGTAACCAAACAAATGAGTTATATCAATTCCTGCCAACAACAATTATATAATTTTTAGTAGACTGATAAAGACATCTGCAATGGGTTAAGCAACAATTTAAAAATAACTACAATGTCAAGCAGGAGATCTTTTAAATTAAAAGTGCTGGTAAACTAAGAAAAGGGAGTAGGTTATGCCAGATTCTCACTTACATTTTAGAAGAGGCAGATGATGGATTTGAACTGAAAGCACTGAACAAAAGCTGCTTGGTTCATCATTTCTCCTTACCATCCTCCCTGAATAAACCCACCTACCTGATGTCTTCTTGCTTTCAGCTAAATACACTACTGATATGAAAGGCAAGTTTCCTCGTGCCTTGCCTGGGAAAACTCACGCCAGAGAACAGTGTGCAGGCACGGTCATGCCTCACATGGCACAGTGGAGTCATGCCAGTGCTGCAGCCAGAGCATGACTGACCACTGACAAAATAGAGGAAACCAGCTAGAAAAACCAAACCAAACCAAAATGTGGGGTCTAAACCACAAAATAACAGAATAAAACCCCCAAACACCACTTTTGCTTTATTTCATGTTATCTGTAATAACAGTGGACATCATACGTTAGAAAAACATGCCATACCAGAAGCTTTCTATAAAGTAACACTGGCAGGGTATTTGTTGTCTCCTCTGGCATCCTCCAAGCAGTCCTTCTGCTACTATTTCAGCATACAATTAAAAGAGGCTAATTGCGTACAGGGAGAACTGTGCATGAAACAGAGGCACAGGGTCTGGCTGAGCCTCGGTCCCTCAGCACATGGCTTCAAGAAATCTTCAAGCAAGCCAAGGAAGAGAGCAGAACCACAGAACCACAGTAGAAATTACAGCAGACTATTTGCTTAAGAGCTGCAATAGGCAGAAGTCATACTTTAAATGCGACACCCTCTCTTGAACAATTAGAAGCATGATTGAAACGGAAAAAAATACCTAAGACATATACACTGATTTAAATATTTTTAATTATCGATTTCTAGTAATTTCATCTATTTTCAAACTAACTCTCAGCTGTTAAACTACTAGGCAACGCCATCTAGTGATGCTAGTCAAAAAAAATCATGCTCCATTCTTTGTTGAAAAGGTTCACTCTTGAGAAATTAGTGTTCTGGAACTACAGTATCAAGAGGTGCGACTTTTTCAGTACCTATGAGCATTTTCAAACCTGCAGCAATAACTCAGCAAAAAGGTCTGAACCACTTGAGTTACTCTGAAGTAATTTACAGAACAGACAACACAGAAAGTGAGCTGGGTTAATCACATCAGAATTTAAACATGCACACCATGTAGTGTTGAAATGATACAGGGATACAGTGCAAAGCCAATAAATCACCTTTCAGATTTGGAAAGACCTACAGGCAGTATTTGTATGATAAAATAACTTACTTAACTTTTGAACATTTGTTTGTGTGTATAAAATACCCGCTTGAAAAATGTTACCCCAGCCTTACAATTTTAAGGAAAAGAGAAATCCTGTGCAGGTTTAAACTTTCTTCAAGAGGTGGAACCAGTCAGTCATCTGCTGGTGATAGCTGTGAGCTGTAATTAGTTTCTGGTGGAAATTGCCAGCAGATGCAAATAAATGTTTAAGTCAATTGGCTCTGCTTCCTCCTTACAAGAAAATTGGCATTTCAGGGCTGCATTCCAGTGTGATGGATCTAAGAAACCAAAGCCAATTTGGCAAGAAAGGGAAGTGTCCCTTTTCCTGGCCTGCTTTAACCCTGAACATGCTGCATCTTCCTGTAGAAGATGTATCATTTTTTCTTTTCTTTTTTTTTTTTAATGAATCTCCAAAGAAAGTCACTATGATTATACAAAAAATATTTAACTGAAAGGCCAGTGTTCAGCCCCAATTATGCAAATCATAGCATAAAGATGGGAGAGGGAGAAGATGCAAAAAGTCAGACACGGTAAATGAAGGCAGCATGTGAAACAGGACCTGCAATAGAAAGCACAGCCGGTGCGTGAAAAGCCAAGCTTTGTATAAACCTTGCTGGCATTTGACTTCCTTGTATTGAACCCACAGGGCTATCTGAAGACCTCAAATAGTAAAGAAACTTCACTTCCCCAAGGCCACCATTAATTTGCCATGATCACGTCTAACACATAAGCAAGTGTTTTTCAGTGAGTGTTGCAACTACTCTTCAGAAATAACTCCTAAAATCATGTAAACATCTACGTCAGGGGACGCCTGAAGCCTCCATGTCAAAGGCACACATGCACACCTGCCTTATTGGGCCAGGCAGCATGAGGAGAGAGAGGTTTTCTGGCAGGCTGCCTTTCAGCACCCACTTTATCTGTATACTATAAAACTTAAGTTGATGATGTCTTCAGACTCACCAGAAAGTCAAATGTGATTTGAGATATATAAGAAACTCACATGCAAAACATAATAAATACAGCACTTACACAAAAGCTTAATGGAACAATGAAGAGTTTAGTCAAGCAGAAACTCAAGCAAAGTGGCCTTTTTTTATGACACTAGATATACTGGTCACACTGTAAATACTGGAATTATGCAGATCTTGCTACAACAAAGTGATACTAGTGACTGTTTTGATGCATTTCCTGAAGACAGGAACACAGTGACAGCACAGCAGAACTGCCACAACCACTCTCAGTCCAGCTGCTCCATTTATGTACAATTCTCTCCTAAATATCTTTAATATTCACTTTGTAACCCTACCTAAAAAGGTCAGCTTCTCAAAAAGGTCTATTAAAAGAGGGTTATTTACCACAACTTTTCTAGCAGATTAAGCAGAAAAAACATACATGCATATGCTTGAGTATATTATACTCACACAATACTGGATTTTTCAGAAAGTAGGTTTAAGAGCACTCTTAATGATTTTATTTCCTTTAAAAAAAGGCTGTTTAATATCAAACCTCTCCCAGCATGCTAGATGGCTTTAGTTAGATGGGATCCTTTCCCCTCCAATTAAGAAGAAAAAAATCCTGTAGATCTAATCTTGCCTACAGGATAACTTGTGCTTTCTCTTTTTTTAAAGCTAACCCTTACTACTTAATTATAAATGTAGTGTTTTGCACAAAAATGGGATCTTTCTTAAGCTCTCTTCTGTTCTGTCTTCCTCTGAAGGCAAAGCTGTTTCCCAAGACTTTTATCATGTCTTTCTTGTTAAACAGTTATTCTTCTTATTAAACAAGCAATAGAACAAATCCTGATTTCCTCTTTAAGCAGTGGAAAAGCAAAGTTTCTGCCAAAAAATCTACATAGCCAAGACTGTTAGCTAATGTACCTTCATTGTTCTCAAAGCTAAAGCACCACATAGGAATCTCATCCAGGACCTGAAACTCTCCAAGATAAAAGCTCTTCAGAGAGAAAATGAGCAAGAGATTAATAATCTGTACAAAGAGAAGCAGGGAAAACTGGACTCCTAGGATTCCCCACACACTTCAGTGCTGTGGAGTGTTTAGCCCTCTGATATCCTGGTTTCCCACTGTGTGGCTCCATACCCCAGGTGGTGTGGGCTGGTAGGACACAGATCAGTAGTCCAGCTCTACCTTAACTCTTTCCTGACGGAAAATAGGCAGCTGCCAAACCAAACGTGCTGTGTACAGCGTCTGCATCATTCTCTGTCTCTCTGAGACACCATTCCCACAAAACCCAACATCATCTCCACCCAAAGTATCTTTTTGGGCAGAAATATGGCTCACAGGTTTTGCTATTCCCATTGAGATCTCAGCTCAGTTTCTGTATGCTTGCTCTTTTCTAAAGGCAGAACAAAGAGAATATTTGGCTTTAAAAATGTCTCGGAAACTACAAATGAAAAATTGCATGACAAGTGTACAGCTTTAATTACATCTCTCAAGGGGACAAGATAGCATTTTTGCATCCCCACCTCGTCTTTTCTCTGCTCTGGAAATTCATAAGATGATCAGAGGTACAAATGTCCATATTTGTAGGGGGAAAAATTACCTACATTGTATCCCTCGCAGATCATGTAAATAACAGGACGTAAAGTCTCACAGAATTAGTTTACATTTGAAACATTTTCAAAATATTGTTTTAGCTGGGTATAATAGACCACCATAAGATGTGACACACAGCAAACACAGGGCTGCAATTAAACAGCTGGCAAACAGCCAGAAAGAGATAAAGGCCCAGGCTGTCACTCGCTAGACAATATATATGGCTATTTTGGCAGCCAAAACTGAATGTGATAATTGAGCCATGACACATTAAAAAGGCACACAATTTCCAAGGAAGGAGTTCCTGGGCGCTAAACAGGGAGCATCTATAGTGTGCTTACAGCGACCCAAGGTTTATGAGCAGTAACAAGATCGGACTGATGACAGGTCAGTGGTGCCAAGCTGACCTTGTTTCATGCACTGCACCACCCTGTGCAGTTGTATACAACCAGACACAAAAACACAGGAGTGAAGCCCACAGGGGCCAGCAGAAACAACAGGAATCTGAAGAGTGGGTGGCGCTGACTTGAATAGTTTCTCTGCATAATTTTTATATTAATAAGGATTTTATACAGTAGCATTTTTATCTCCAGAAGTTACAGTGCACTCAATTTGACTTCCAGCATCCAGAAAGGGCCCAATCTATATAATTCAGTTTTAAAATAAAAATATACAGTAACACATGAAGAGCAAATAATTCTTCAAAATCATACATTTGCTATAAGGATAAATGACTGTTTTGTTTAAGACATGAAGAACCTTAACACTGACAACCATAGCTGTTTGGAAGACAAAGTCCAGGAGCTTTTCTAGGGTTTCACTGAATGTTTTATTAAATAACCTAAGGACACAACAAACGAACAAATGTAGCAAACGAAGACATGGTTTTAACTTAACACCCAACAGCTATATAAAGCCTCCTATAAATGCACTCCATCAAATTAACATGTTGACATCAATTGCATTTCCTTCTTGAGTAAAGGACTTGAAAGCCTATACACTATCAGCCCCCAGTCCATTCATTCACTAACCTCCCACAAAGTGTAGGTACTTCATGTTCTAAAATTATGCTTATATAAAAGAAGGCTAAATTTAAGCTCTGTTATAGGAAAATCCCTATGAAGAGTTTAACTACTAATCTTAGTCTAAATTTAACCACATTAAAGATGTATTTGAATAAAGAAATTGCATGTGTAGCTTGCCCAATCAAAAGTTTTAGTGCATCAAGAGAACTTAGAGAAAGTGTGAGACCCATTTGTAGATCCACTCCCACCAGTGACACCTAGAAGACAATTGCACAGCTCTCCATAATGTCAACACCAGTGAACCAGAACTGGCTCCAGGGATACTGGCAAAACTTTTGTAAATAATCCCCTGTACTAAGCATCAAAGAAATAGGAAAAAATTTCCAAGACATGAAGACAGGGTATCTCCAATGTAACTTAATTTCTTTTCTCAAACAAAAGTAACAAAATGTTCTAAACCATGCAGATTTCCCCACAACAAACACCCTACCCACCTCAAACAACCAACACAGACTTCAAATCCAACAACCAGAGCAAACTGGCATTGCCATACTGGGCCAAAATGAAGAATCAGTATCAATACTTGACTTTGTACTAAAACCAGTACAACTGCAGTAATTACATAATCTACTTTTACAAAATTATCTTTAATGGCTGTGACAGTAACTTCATTAAGTGTCAGTAAAGGAAATGGAAAAGCTGAAAGATGAGGTCAGAACATGCACTTTTGGCTGCTTCCTCAGGAGACGCATCAAATATGTTACTCATGTCTAAGGAACAGCAGACTTGAGGGTGGCTGTTATGCGGCCCCCAAAAGAAAAATGAAATCATGACATGCATTTTTCTGACCCACAAATTAGAAAAAGCATAAGGGGACAATTGCAAGAATAAATTAGTTGACCCTCATCTAAAAATTTCATACTATTCCATGCATAAATGGCATATTATATTAATGAAATATATTAAAGAAGTATAGTCTTTAATTATTTTTGTCCCCACTACTGCAGCAGACATGCAGGCATATTTTTCCATAGGCTCTGTCAAGTGATGTTTAGTGGCAGCTGAAACAGGGCCAATTCACACTTTCTTCAGAAAAGCATTTAAACACATACAGGGTTTCCTGGAAGAGGCTACAAAGGTGTGCTTTCTCTGACTCAGGGCCACGAGGCAGAAAGGCAGTAATTAAAAAGATAGAAGAGGAATTAAGAGAAGTAAGTCCCAGCTAATTAACAGATTTCATACACTTTCCCCTTGCCCAAATATCCTATGAAATCTCAGTAAAAGCAGGGTTTTTTACAAAGATCTTGTATCTGGCCTGATTGTGAACAGACAGTTATGAAAAGAGTTTCATGAAATTAAGTTTCATTTAAAAAGTAAATTTTCATATAGATTAGAAGAAAGTAGGATGGAAAACTGGTTTAGGACAAGAAACAAACACACTTAAGTAGCTTTGCAGTATGAGAACATTCGAGAACTGTGAATAAAACTGTGTCTGGCAGAAAAGGAAAGACTGATGAAAATGAATACCACAAGTAGGTAGTTTATTTACACCTACCAGGGAATCAGGGAGTGTTTCTCATTATGGCTACGTTAACTTCAATCAACCTTTGGCCACTAGTCATCTGCTGTAATTGCAAAAGAAAACTTGAAAATACAAGGAATTATAGGAAAAGTTTTTAATCTTCTGCTCCGTAGAGTAGTAGCTGTAAAAAGGTGTGTCTCAGTATAAAGCAGAGCACTAATCCTCCCCACAAAGCAGAATATCCTGAAGTAGAAAATAACATTCTCTAGAAAATATGTCCTCTCTTTATTTATACTCTGGCACGGTTTCGAAGTGTTTGCATTTATTCAATAAACCAAAAAATTACTCAGACTTATTTTTTCTTTATATTTAACATATAGAAGAACAGCAAAGCTCTGAGCATCTGGATCATAATTAAATCTATAACTCATGCAGCAGCATGAAGACTAATATACAAATTAATTCTACCTACCAGAAGAATTAATAATATCAGGAAAAACTTACTGAAGATTCCAAAAATGAGAACAGAAAGGTCTTACAGGAAAGCTTCTGACTTTTAAGCTTCCCCTAGGAAAATCTTTTCCCCCAAATTTCTACTCCAGAGGTGATCCAGACTTCAACATTAAAACTTTAGAGACTAGAAAAAAAGTCAGAGAAACTACAAACTGACAGATTGAGAGGCACATTAGCACAGGCACTGGAGCCACGCTAAAAGCAGAGCACGGCTATAGCACCAGCACACTGGGCCTGTTCCTGACGGGAAGAAGAGGTGCCCTGGGTTGGTGCTGCACTGCTGGCTCTGGAGCAGAGCCGGGGTGCCACAGAAGCACACTTGCTCCTAACGGAGCTTTCAGCCTCCTAGGACCACATGCAGTTGGTGCAATTTCAAACAGCGGCCAAGATACTGCAGTTTATCCACCCACCCTCAGACAGAACTGCACCATGGGGTGTTTCTCTGTCCTGCTCTGCATACAAACTGGATAAAAGCCAGGGTCTGGCTTGCACCTAGCTAAGAGACTGTAGTTACACACTCCAGCAGTGCCAGGATGACTCACGGTGCTTTGCACTCTGCCAGATGACTTTGAAGGGAACAGAGATGTTGCATATGGAAAGCACAAGCAGATGCAGCACAGCATCGCACAGACGCTCTTGTCAAGCATTCATTGCTTATGGCATCTACTGCAAAGCTAACCAGGGCTGACCCCTCAGTCTGTGATCAGTGACCAACTTCAGAAAAGGATCAACAGAATCACATTCAAAAATAACATCCAGTGCACTGCATGGACTAGTCACTGCACAATTAGGGTGCTTTTCTTTCCCGTCAGGCTTCAAAAGCCAATGGTTCTTTCAAAGTTAACAAACATGGAACCCCTTCTGGGCATAAATGGATTTGGACTAAGACCTGGGGCAATATGGACTCTCATAATTACCTGTTCTTCACACACTTTCAAGAAGCAGAAAACCAAAGTGATATTTCTATTGGTGCAGCAGTATTTTTTCAAACAGCACTCTTATCTTTCCACCTCCTGAAACCAGCTGCTATCACACTGGTGGGCACGTGTCATCTTTACTTGAAAGTTGCCCAGCCTGGATGGACGATTCTAGAGAGGAAGTATCCAGCTTGTTTCAGGTGTAGGGAGAGGTGTATTCACTGTCATTCTTGTCTCCTTACTCCCGTGTTTGAAAACAAGAGAGAGTGCAAGCACAGCTGAGTCTGACAATCCAGATAAGAGATTTTACTTATATTTATTTCTCCAAGGTCAGAATCTGAATACAGGAGTAAAGAAAAATTCAGCACACCAACTAGCATTTGTCAGAAAACAAAGCAGAGTTACCAAAATCTCTCTTACAGTCCTGCCTGAATGAAAAGTAGGCAGTAGCCATCTACAATACAAACATCAACCATGACCTGCAGGGAAATTCAGAGGCAATGCAAATAGCCTAAAGAGCATTCAGAAGGATGAAAAGTCTTTTATCTGAGTAGTACAGCTCACAACTGTCTCTATTTCCTCTATCCCTGACCCCACTTTCTCTAATTTCTAGTAAGGCGCACTGGTCATTGTACAGAAATTTTGCCCAGAATGCCCTTTATATCTGGGAGAACCACACAGTGCTCAGCCTACAACAGCTGTTTTAGGATCGACAGCTGCTACTGTTAGCTTGCCTTCTAACTGATAAGGAATTATTTTCCTACTTCTATTCTTAAAAAAAACCCCAAGCAGGTTTAACAGAAAACAAAGACTTTAAATAATTATAGTCTGTGGTTTTACCATGAAAAAAAGTTAAAGGAAACAGTTGAAAGCAAAATGATTTCACTGTATTTGTTTTCAGAGAATCTTGACAGTAACTGACTTCTTTACATATGGATCTATTTAAGGTTTGTTACTCTGCATTATCAAATCACCGCTCTGTTTTGATGATGTCCCTTTCACTTCAGTAATTTATTTCTTTTTTAACAAATAAGTTGTGGTGTGTTTGTTCTGGTGTAAATGAGTATACCACCTGAAATTCTGGCTTTCAATAACTTATTTTAAAAAAAAAGGAAGAAGAAGCAAACCAAACTCAAAATAAAAGGCAGCCAGGTTGCTACTGCAACTCTTCACACTACCCCAGCAATCCAAGACTCTGTGGAGGAAGGGGAATGTGGAGTTAGACACTACCTGGCTGTATAAAACTTGTATGTGTATCATACAAAACTACTCCAGACAACAAACACTTTTGCAGCCATTGACTGTGCTTCGAATAGTTTATCATGTGAAGATCACCCTCTCAGATTGGAGTAAAGTTTAATCACACTTGTAGAATTTTAGGTTGTATAGTATTTCTACCTTTTGCGTAAGAATGTTACATCACTCAAGCTTTGCTAAATATGCGGTAGGTTGTGCTGCATAACTTAGATCACTTAGATTTGCTTCCATGGGAATACAGCCTTTCTTAAAGTGTTCAGTGCAAGCTGATTTTAGTCTCTTAAGACCTCTTTTTATGGAAATTAAACCAATTTTTTTTTCCCTCCAAGTTCCTGAAATGCAAAACTCTAAACAGAAAACCAGGCATTTGCATAAAGGTGTTGGTCCTCTGGACCCTCAAGGTGTCTGTAGAGGGAGATGTTGCTAAATCTGTAATGTCCAACTACAGCTTCTGCCATTGATATTAATGAAATAGATACAGACAGGCCCTAGGCATCTGTGAACAAGTTAGGACAAGCAGTGATGTACAATGACAACACAGATCTCTGTGTCAGCTAACCATCCCTGCACCACTTCACGTGTCCCTGGGATCCTCCAGCCTGGATGGTCTTTGATGTTAGGATACCAGGGGGAAGGACAAACACTAGCTAAAGTACCAGCAAGCCCCAGGCAGTGACTACACAGTAAACAAGGCCTTTGTTTGTCAGAAAAGGTGTATGGGGGAGGAATCTGCCCATTGTGTGCTACAATAGCAGGGGCTTCACAGCAAGAACCACCATTAGCTGAACATCTCTCCTACTGCATAGCTACTGATCTATTGGAACATTTTCCCCACCGTTTACAGTGTAAACGCGTTACTGAAATTGCAAACAAAAATAGATTTCTGCTGCTAACCTTCCCTGACAGAAAGGAGAACACCCATGTTGCCATTTGTCCAATGAAATCTGACCAGCTGATGCTCTACTGATTTACCTTGTCTTCAACATTTTAGTGACTTCCATGTCTAGGTTTCAGTGAAGTGATAACCTGAGTCCAAATCTAAACCACCTCACTGCAGCTTCAAGCTCAATGAACTGAGCCAGCATTGATTAAGAACCTTTGGCTTTCTGCAGCACCCTGTACTGCTAATCCAGTCACGGGGTGGCTTGAGTGCTGGGCATAGCTACCTTTGCTCAAGCTATGTTAATCAAGCATCCACAAGGCAGGCTGGCTTTGCACTGAATGAGGGCCTTAATTTGCCTACTGGTTTCCAGCCCTGCCACTGAAGCTACATGAAGGGTTTCTGGCAAAGGAGGAACTCACCTCCAAGACAATTAGTTGTGAATCCCTGAGGCTGGCCTTTAGCTTTGCTGTCTGTTCTCTGACTTTATTGGCTACCTTCCCAGAGCCTGCACCCTCGTGCATGCCTCAGAGAGGAACTACTCAAGTTTATAGCAGAATGAACTCATCAGCTGGAACCCTGCCAGTCCGCTTATGTTTTCACTACAATCATCTGAGCCCTGATTCCAGAGGGTGCTTCAACACAGGATCCATGGTCACAGACAGTGTGCTACACACCGGTTTTCTGATGTGCTTGGATCCAATTGGGGTGCTGTGCACAGATGCATTCGTGCTTGCATAGCTACTGCAAACTGCCTCTACGACAGGAAAAACCTGCCCCTTGCTTTTGTTTAACTCAGTGTTGGAGGTACTTATGTGCCTGTGGAACAAACACAGAGAATCCAAGCACAGAGCACATGAAGTATCAAAAATCAAGATCTACTGCACAACCAGTGCTATTCATTTCTCACCAAGGTGATACACCTCTGGAGATGTGATGACATGTGCTTAGCTTATTTCTAGTTAATAGAAAGTGACTACTTTGTGCAATGAAAGTAGGATTGGACACAAAATTAAAACAAAGTCAAAATGGGAGTTGGGGTGCAGAGGGGAATAATAAATCAGCAGAAAAATGACAAGACATTTGCTTTTTTTTGACTGACAACAGGACAAAATCTGTGCACTTCTAGTGACTTTTTTAATAATTGCTGTTGCTGCTTGGGATCATAGAACCTATATATTTTCCAGGAGGATTATACTACAAATCCCTGACTAAAATACAGTTTTTAAATGAAGGGAAAATCACTTCCCCATGAGCCTTCCTTTAACATTATCATTTAAATCAGCACTAGTTTGGTCAACCTGGTCTTTAAGAGGTCACTTAGTCCATTTCCTTCTTAAAGATAGAATCAACTCTATCTAAACTGCTTCTGTCAGTCCTTTGTTTAAACTTGTTTCTTAAAAACCTTTGGCCATGCAGACCCACTACCTTCTTTTGCACGCTATCTTTATAGCCAGGTACTCCTGCATCGAAATTAGGTCTTCATTATGGCAATTTTCATTATGGCAAGTTACTTTCCATAACTACCAACTCTGGACTAGCAACAATTGGCGTATTTCCTTTGCAGCAACTTTCTTCTATATCCAAAGATCTTTTCCTTTCCTTCCTCTTTTCTTCAAAGCCTATGATCCTCAGAGTGGCTACACCTTTTGTGAAGAACTGCTCCTCATCCAGTCTTTTCCCTCCATGGATTTGTGCAGCTGATTATGCCTACTAAAGTGCTGTAACTTGCAGTTCTCATTATTAAATTACATGGTATTTTTAAGGTCATTTCCCATATTTGCCCCCATCACTTACACTCAACTCCTGTCCTCCAAAGTGCCTACAACCCCTTCCTCCCCACTGTTAACTCCAAATGCAGTATTTATATGCTCTAGGCCAGTCATCTTGTCAATAAGGAAAACATAAATTACTAAGGACTGTCAGATGGTCCTCTACAGACTCTCTCTAATGATTCTTCCAACTTGAAAGTGACTCACTGGTAACTACAGGTCACCTTAGTGCTTCATCAAAAAATGTCACCCCTCATTCATTTCTGGAAGTGATGCTTTTAACCACTGTCAACTAAACCTGTATCTAAGTTCCTAAAAGGTCTGGCCAGTCTGTTTTACAGAAAGTGCTGTAAAATTAACTGCTTCAACCACATTTCTGAACTAGGTAACAGTACAGTACACTCTCTGCACAGGGAAAATTAATCCCAATTAATTCAAGCAGGCAAGGACTCATTTATCATTAGCAGTTACAGGCTCAAAGCAAGGCATCAATGTAAAGCAGCAGCATAGTTCCTCGATAGCTTAATGGGACACATGCTCCTGTCCAAGATGGCAGCTGGATAGTCTTGCTGCTGCCTCCCTAGTCCTGAACTCAGAAAATACATTCAAGGTATTTTTCATGATCTGTATATTACCTGTCTCAAAATGTTCCACATCTATGCAAACCCGAGTTACACCAGCTCCAGGAAATCTTCACATACCAGTTTTATAGGAAGCAGGTAATTTCACATAAAGGGTTTAATGTAGTTTAGCTGATTCTCTTGTATTTGCACTTTGTTAAACTGAATTTGAAGTAGGTGTCCCAAGCCTGTAATAGTAAAGAAACTGATATACAGAGACAAGTCAGTCTGAGGGGAAGCATTCAGTGCTAGGACCTTGCCACACATACTGCTTGCCACAAACTAAATATGACAGGCTGACAGTGGTCAGCAGTGCTCAGTTTGAGTGTAAAAGGAAAAAAAGATACATATACATTGTATATTTTAGTCAGTTTTATCTCAGAGCCTGAAGGGCCTTTGTACAGTTATACAAATGGATATTCAAAAAGTAGATTTGTCCTTAAGTCTAAGGACACATTACTTGGCATTTTTTACAAATTTTTGCACAACAATGCTTAAAGAGTTGTGTAAAAAACTGGTCTGTCAGGCTTTTCTATTGTTTTCAGATAATATTTAAGACATAATGAGCATCAGTTCTTTAACACCAGTAGCTGAACGAAAAGCGTCTGTGCTATTTCTGTAACTCTAAAGTAGATAGACAACTATGAATTTTATTCTTTTTTTCATTTTGACAGTAGTGCTAATGAAAACTAGTGAAATATCTATATAATCTTTGGACTACCACAGACATTTAAGAGCATGTAGGACAGCACAGTGGACACTGCTCACACAAGTATCAAACCTGCAAATCTGCAGGCATGAAAACTTACTCCCATGAGTAGATATGTTGATTTGTGTTGCATAACTCTGTCTTAATTACACCACTGAGAATACTTGCATGAGAAATTCACTATGTGGAGACTGTTATAAAAACCTTGGTTTATAGTTTGCAAGAGGTCAATACTAGCACAGTGGAAAAAAACCCCAAAACTTGAGGCATTTTGTGTTAGTGGATCTGTCATCTAGTCTCAACTGAAAAGAAAGTGATTTAAATATTCTCCCAATTCAGAACGTTCAGGAGTTACACAATCTTTCACTACTGCATTTTTTTAATAAAAGCATATTAAATATCACTGCACTCTAGCTCTACTTACCACTTAAATGTTTTACTGAAATGCCTTTCTAAATTCGCATCATCCCTCCTCCTTAAGCAGTTTCACTGACTACTGGCAAATAAGGTAAAAGCCACTCTGTACACATAAAGAAGGTTGTTACTAGAAACTGGACAGAAATACAGGAATACCAGATTTCTAACTGCTGTGCTAAATTGTACCACACTTTCCTGCTCTAACCTGAACCATAGCCTTCTGGTAAGGAAAAGGAAGAGAAGGACGAGAATGGAAGAAAATGCTTAGGAGAAATAATTATAGATAAATCAGGACTATCACCTGATAAACATTTCTTTAAGTCATTCTGAGTCACTGACTTACATTCAGCAGCAATGAAGGGATTGCTTTAGGAGGAACCACAAGACTATGTTCAGAGATGGACAACACTAAAAAGTAGAATTCACTTGAGAGTTACTTCAAACATGTTCCTACGGGAGCCGTGAACCCTCTTCATCATATTTTTTAACAGCTAACTTCTGTATAGGGAAGGAAGTGTTAGAAATAATTGCATGGATTTGTGTTCTCAGAACCATTCTGTACACTTCAGCTTTCTTTTCCTGTAGTATGCATTTATTGCACTCAGTGGTGACAAAGTACTGGGCAGGGAGAGACAATAAAAAGCATGATGTAAAGTGTCAGAAGATATATTATTAACTAGACTTTGGGTGATGTTTTTAAAATTTTGCTCATTCAGCTTCAGCACAAGCATTTTTGCACATACTCCTAACATCAGTATCTCTTATATACCTTAATCAACTTCTCCTTCTGTAGGGAACCATTTAGTGTTCACAGTTGGGTTTTCACTGCAGAGGTGAAAATCAGAAAAACTGACAATTTTTTTTCTCACTGAGACTCAATATTTAGCAATATGAAGACATTTGCCCAACAAGAAATTAACAAAATAAACACAAAACTGGGGGACTTATATTGATCTGAAAAGTCAACAGCTTGAGTGGAATAAAAAACCAGTACATGTAGAGACGGGCACACACTTGTGCTACTGTACAGAAGCCTGCTATTTGACTGCATGTAAAATATTCTTTCTCCTGATTTCAAAAAAGCAACAGAATGCCTGGTTTTGACAAAGGGGAGATGGAAACTTACCACATTTAGAGACAAAGGAATGGATTGACTTATTCATATCCTGGTGTGTGTCGCAAAACGCTTTGTGTGAACAATGCCTACTCTGAGGGGAGAGAGGAAAAATCCAGCAGAGTTCATTTGAATCACCTATTTAAGCCATTTAAGCAAACTTGGATGATTTTTTTTTTCTTCATTTTTTTTACCCCTCCCTGGGGAGCATTACAGAGTAATCACATGAATCTGCCTCACTTTCTGACTGCAGCAGTCACCTCCATGGCAGAAGTGGAGCAAACCACAGCTGTGCAGTAACATCTTCAACAGGCACAACTGTTTGCAGAGTAAACATTTGCCTATAACCTTACTGTAGACAGAGTATGTTAACAAAAGGAATGCTTCTACCGGCTTAGCTGCAGCACCTTCCTCACAAGCAAAAGGTTGCATTAGCTCAAATCCAGTGCTACCTCTGCACGTGGAAGAGCCTGCACCACCAGCACAATTGTTCATTGCTCCTCATTCTTTCAGACAGCTCAACTGAAAGAGCTTAAATTGCTGGTCTGAAGAATACTCTCACAATATTGCTTTAAATACATACTGCAGTGCTTCCACACTGATGGAATAACAACCACAGTAAGACAGTTACAAACATCTGGATTCATGGGCCCATAACTAAAGCAGTAACAGTGCTCGTCTGCCAGGGTTTTGCAGACATTCTTCTCTGTGTCAAACTCCGGACCGACCCTGGTGTTGGCAACACTCTGCAACATAGAATTAGCCCAAGATGTGGCAGTAACAGAAGGGACAAATGCAGTCCTTAGGAAGCAGAAGAATCCTGTATTAAAACAAATCCCCTACATGTCTTGATCCCATTTGTTCTTAGTCCATATACTTTGGAGTGTTATCTTAAAATACGTAATTTCAAAATGAACTACTCACAAACCATCAACCTACTTGCAAGTCTAGGAGAGGCTACAAACAGTAAAGTCATCAAATGCTTCCTCTTGTAGTACTGCGCAAGAAAGCACGTTAGTATATATTAGCATACAAGGCCTGAAAATAAATAGTAATCAATATAGTAATCCCTATTAAGGAAAAATCTTTCCAACAGACCTATAAGATCAGACACTCACTGGCTAGAGGATGAGACAGAGCAGAGAGCTTCTGGGGTGATCCAAGCAGCTCTCCCTTAGTAAGAAGTCCCATTTCCCAGCAGCTACAAAGAATGCAAGTTGTCTCCCTGACCAGTGCTCCAAGGCATGTGTTTTGTCTGGCCTTCCTTCTTTACCTTTTTCTTTTGCTTTCAAAACACTTGCTTTCAAATATCTGATTTTTAATTTAACAAAGAGCAGAGATTAAAGCCAACTGACAGTACAGGATATAAAAGACTTAAATTCTCCCACTTGCCTGGAAAAGATGCACTATTTCAACTCACCACTTTTTAAACTACATGAATTAAGCTCTGAGTGGATACATTGAATTTGGTGTTTGCATTCATTTCCTACGAAGTTCACACTAAAGTGGATTTGTTGTAAAATGGGCTGTAAACTATAAGCTGACATGAGTGTTACTACATTGAACTTCAAAAACTTTTCCACAAAAATGAACAGTGATTAATTTTGGAATGGAAATGCAGAAGAGTGTGTAAAGAAAACTAGGAGTATACATTTTTCTTATTGTAGATCAGCAGGGCAGCCAGGAACAGCTGAAGGAAGCTGCTATAAATCACAGTACTCCTGGGAACAGCCCCACTTGTGCCAGCCCTAAAATCCAGGAAATACAATGAGCACTGGAGTCAGCAGTGCCCTGCTCCACCTGAGCTGCAGACTCCAAGTTGGGCAGGTCAGGACAGCAGCCTCAGACACAACCTTAACTACAGAGCAGTGACCTCTGATCTAAACAGTTTTATGCTATGAGCTGAAAATAGTTATTCCAGATATGTCAAACCTATTTAAGAGCATCTCTGCAACCCAGATTTACCATGCACTATGTGCAAAATCTTTACAGCCTTTACCTGAGAATGTGTAATGGTGGGGTTTGGCACACTTCCATACCCTGAAGTATGTATAAGTGCTTGACCATGGTTTGAAACTGAGCTGCCTAGGAGCAATAGGGCCAAGATCTTTTTAGCTTTGCTTTATGCTATTAAAAGCACAAAAGAAATTAAATACAGTACACTGCACCAAGTAGCACAGCTTTGAGTTAAGCCAGCAAAAGCAAGAAAAAATGGAATCAGATACCTGTGTCCCCAGTTTACCTATGTGTCCTATGGTGTATGTTGGACAGTAACTGACTTGTTTCAGACTTTTCTGCTGGACATGAGAAAATGAGTAGAAAGTAGCACTTAATTCTCCTCCAACATCTTTAGTGGCCTAACACAGAATTTAACTTTATTGATTTTGATGTTTTCTCTTTCTTGAAAATCATGCTGAAATCACAGGAATTTAGTACTACTGCATGTTAAAGAGTAAAGCTATCAGCATGAAGATATTAAGTTTTATACTTGGTACCCCTGAGATGCAGTTCGTATTCACTACTCAAAAACATGACAACATGATGCATGACAGCATGATTTTTTCAACAGTTCATTGTCCAATTAACAGAATCAGGAATCCATCCCTATTGTTGAGACAGGCAAGCAAAAAACTACTGTTTAGTCAGTCTTACTGTGCCTGTCATTCTGCTACCCCTGTGCCTAAAAGAGAAGTTACTGTGCAGCCCAGGTTGCTCAGCATAACCAGGAACGGGGCTTTCTTGGGGTTCTGGCATTTTTATAAAAGAGATGTTATAGCAATAGATGTGTCTGTGGGAAATATAACCGCTGGGGAAGTCGACACCTCTTTTGCATAAGAATCACAAAGCAACCAGCTGGTGTCATTTTGAAGTAGCTAAATCAGCCTTGGGTCACTCCAGTGGGGTGACCGCATGGGGCAGTTGCATTGGCAGGTGAGAAGTGGCAGCAGACACTAGTGTTTTGTACTCTATCTCATTAAAGCAATATTTAATGTTTTATATGTGCTATTTTTGCATTTTAAAAATTGCTGATTTTTCATTACTTATGTAACTGAGTAACCAGAAGGACTATCAGCATCCAAGAGCATTAGTTGCCAGCTGTATTCTGGTGAAGCTTGCAACATGTGGACTGCAAATGATAAGGGTGTGCTCTAGAACTGCAGGAGAAACAACTGCATGAAAAACTGTCTTTGGGAGAACTTACGACATAAGGCTTTTATTTTTAAAGCACATGTGAATATGCACAATTTCTAGAGGCTTTTAAATGTTTTTGGGTTTTTTTTACAAATTGCTTTTCTTTCACAAGAAATGTAATAAGTAGCATTCTGCTGCTTGTTGCATGATGAGCAATGAAGAGGTGTCATATGCCTGCCGTGTCAGTCTGTAGACTAATCTGTGCTAATACAGTCTATAAGAAAGTATAAGTGTCAACTGTTTCTGCACATAACACACAGCTGCATTTATTTCTTGGTAACAGAAAGGCTCCTTCTAACAAGTCAATTTCAATGGAACAGTAAATCCTTCGGGCATTGAAACTCTGTTCAAACTGTTTAGCATGAAAACCTAGATCTTCCATTACACAGGCCTGTTTCTCTTGTAAATATTTTTTATTTTGTAAAAGGTAAAAATGCACTCATCATAAAGTTGTTATTGAGTAAATCCGCTAAATTCCTCTTAAAAAATACCTATGGGAACAGAAGCATTGACTTCCTCACTGGCAAAAAATAACATTTTCCCCTACGCTCTGTAGGAAAGAAACTTGAATAATTTTAGACACATTAGGGGGTTTTCATCATTCTCAACAGCATTCCTGGGCACCTGGCTGTACCAGCTCACAAGCAAAATGCTCTGCAATACTCTTCTGCTAATATGGGGGGAACACGCTTTCCCAAGGAGATAAGTATCAGATAAGTATTGGAGAGTGTGAAGGGAGAAGCAGCTTCTCTTAAAAGCTGTAACCTGCTGTACCCGAAACTGCTACAATTATCTTTTTGGCAATTGTAAGGCAGTGTCAGTGTTCTAGTCATTTAAATACTTTCTCTTCTACCATGCCCGTTTGAGGGTTCAAGTATAAAGTGCATGACCAACACAGAACTAGATCCCAGTAATTTATTAAAAGTTATCTAAAACAGTTATTTAAAACCAAACCAAAAAACATCTCCCCACAAAAAACCCCATCCAAACAAATAAAAAACCAAAGGCAGCAGACTGCTCTCTCGAAAGAGCTCCCCTTTATTGAAGAGGGAGAGCCACTGACCCTGCATGCAAATACATCAGCAATCTACAGCACAGTGCTCAGGATAAGATGCCTTTACCACAAATTCAATGAAAGACTGCTCTGATTTAGCCCCTGCGCTCATGGATTAGTGAGACAGAAGAACAGCTCACATTTTATCAAATTCACAAAACACACATCAAACCTTTCAAACTATTCAAAAGCCAAACAATTCCAACATAGAATCAGAAAGCATTTCCAGCTTTTTTTTTTTAAACACGTATATGGCTCACTGTTACACATGAGATACTAAGATACCTTCTAGTCAGAAATCTTACTGAGATGCCTGAAGTGAAAGCAACATTACTTAAACGCAGCTTTACTGCAAAACTGAACACTGGATGCTCATAGCTAACGAGAATTTTTATGCATCCTTTAAACAAAAATAACACATGCAAAAGATTTAAAGAACTTAGCTAGCTATGCTACTACTTAACTTTCCTATGGATCAAGTGCTGCAGTTCCAAACTGTCACTTTATCTAAGACTAAATCACTCAGGCTTCCATGCTTAAAATTTCGTTTTCTAAAACCTAACAGAAGTGTCTCCCAAGTTGGGAACTTCCTTAAAAATATTCTCTATCAAGAGACTACAACTTTGACCAACAGACACATAAATTTAAAGGCAATACTTCAGTTTATCTGATAAGCAACATACTAAGAGGAAGCATGTAAAAATCACATATGGTTCTTTACTTCAGAATGAAATGCTAACTCTATAAACTCAGCCCACAAAAAACCAGTTCAAACTACATGCAGATATTACGCTGAAAGCTTCAGTGTATTTTGAAGTTCATATAATTAATGTTTCATGAAGGCAGTGACCAGCTATGAGTAACAAACTGAACAGACTTTACTGTGTACATCCATCACTAATGACTACACCTCCAATATGCAGACAAAATATCAAACTTCAATTTCAAATGTTTTGTACGCTTGTTCAATCTGCTGCATGCAATTTTTGTCTAACAGTCACCTGTCATAAACACTAAATTTTCTGTTTGTTAATCTGAGCACATTAATTTCCTACCACCATCCAGAATTTAAGAAGCCATTACATACCTGCAGTTAGGAGGAGGATCAAGGGTTATTTCAGCTAGCTCCTTCTGGATTCTGTTGGTGAAATGAGAACAGACACAAAGCATTTGAGATAGTCTATAGAATAAATCAGGGAATTACACTGCCCTCTACCACCATGCAGTTAAATGCAAGATTGGCTTTGCCTTCAGTAATGCTAACATGGCTGCTTCCTCTTTGTTCTCAGAGGCATAACCCAAATCCCACAGCTGAGAAACTTTGCAGCTTTTTTCCTACTCCACGCTGTATGCAAACAGAACACTTACAACTGAGTTGGGTAGAAATTTCCCACAACTATTCAGAAAAGTAACTCTTTTTCGCATCTGAGCACTTTTTACCAGGGAGATTTTCTTTTCAAGCTAATATGCAAATGAGGTGGGGGGGGAGCCTGCACAGGCAGATTTGACAATGACTTTAAACCAGCGCTACAGGACTTGTGACTGAGGCTCAAGTGAACTGCACTGGCAGCAAGATACACTCTTTTCACAATATTTTACCTACTACTTTGCAACATGTTTAAAAAGTGGATTTGCAGATCTGCCAGGCTGTCTCTGTTACTGGAATAATCTCTCTGGATCAACTTTTCTTCTCTCCATACCTTCTGCTGCCTTTCCTCACCCAACCTTATACAGTAGCTGTATTTACATGATAAAAAGCAATACAATAACTTGAAATAATCTGTGCTTAGCTTTACTCTATTACAACCATTCACAAGGAGTTAAGAGCTGGAAAATGAGTATTGAAAACTTCTTGTCAATTTAACAGTTCATTCAAGTACATCAGAGGTTCAATTCCAAAAGACACATACTAAATTCCTCTTAAAAATATCAAATAAGACTTCTCTTCACAAAAGGACCCATATGAGCAATACTGTGAATTTCATGCAAATGGCAGGTGTTAAAATATGAGCTAACAGAGCTCTGGATTTCCTTGCACTAGGACAGTACTGGTAAGTTCAGTCAGCCTACTGAACTATTCGAGATGCATGGAATTAGACTTGCAACAATTAAGTGAAATAAACACAAGAGGGGAAAACTTAGTGTTAAAAACCTGTATCTCAGGCTTTTCATATAAAGATAAATAACAACTAATTACAAAGGCTACAGAGTAGTTCCAGAACATTTTTTCTTTGGCCAGTCCTATTTCAAATGGTTTCTTTAACAAGCTCAAAAGTCATCAAAGCCACTCAGTCATTCTCTGCAACAATTTTAAGACATTTCAAAAATAATTTACTAAGTCCAGCACAAAATTACTCAAGTGTTCCTAAAAGTCAGAACTACAGCATTCATGCTGAATAAGCAAAATTTGAAGCTACTACAGCTATTTTACAACTTTTCTTGCTACAGGATACTTGTAAATGTTTGCAAAGAAAAGCAACTCCTGGGAAAGGACTGGAAAGTTATGTTTCATCTCCAAGGATTGCTGGAATCAAGGAATTTGAAGTCTGTGTATTTCACCCAGCTGATCTTAGAGAAAATTACCAGAGTATACATCTTGAGAGCCAGACTGCCAATAACCTTATATGCAAATAAAAGTGCAACTAATGTAACTAAACAAGGTTTCTGAAGAATCTCATATTTAAAGATAGAGGTTACCTGTAGAATCTCATGGTTTGAATATACAGATCCTAAGGGAGAAAACTCACCTAAGTTTCTCCTGCAAGAATTGCAGAATGAACCCATTCCTTCAAGGGCTCTCCTATACATCAACATGAAAAGTTAGTCATAAGGCCCACAGAAGCCACTGGGGTTTTGTGACTTCTTTAATTAGAGGGCATTACCCTTCATCAGTCTACAGACCATAATAAAATACACCAGGAGGACTCCACCCTGTACCAATCAGGCATGGAAACTTAACTCAGAAAAAGACAGCCGAAACTGACACTCTCTCACGCATTTTGGCAAATACAAAATGTATTTAGGTGCCCCCCTCCCAGCCAGCCTGTAAGTTACCAAGTTCTGTATCAACTCTTCAAATGACACAGGACAAGCCTGTGTAACTGTTACCCCAACAAGACTGGGATTAATGAAGACACTCCTTGGCAGGCTCCTGTACTACTAAAGTTGATACTTCACTACCTTCCACATAGCTTTACAAGAAGAATCCCTCTGCCCTCGTAAATGCAGTGCAATTACTGTGACTCCAAATACTGTGCAAAAATACTACAAAATGTTTCACTCTCCCCTTTACCTTTTTGCACTAGTAGATAGCTTAGCAGTAGTTTTGCTGGATAGTTTGGTGTTCTTCTTCTGCTGGGTGGCAGAGGGTTTTCGTTCTTCTTGCTCTTCGGGTTCAGGTGCAGGCGGATCCCTCTGATCGGCATCTGAACTACCGCTGCTGGTACTTGGACTTTCATCGTCTGACCTCTGCCTATCACTGGACATTGTGGGGAACTTTTTGGGGAAGGAAAAGAAAAGAGGCAGAGTTAATACAACAGGAAGGACTGTCTCTTGTCATTCCCTAAGTTCCACTGACCTCTGACTATCACTGGACATCATGCAGAACTTTCTTGAAGAAGATAAGAGACACAGTTCATACAACAGTCAGGACTCCCTCGTGCCATTCCCCAAGTTCCTGAGAACTTTGAATAGGTGATAACTCAGTTTCAGTGAGAAATTAATCAAAAAATACTTCTTCATCTCATACCCAAAGGCTGGAGCTTGACAGCTACAAAACAATATTTACACTTCTGAAAATACAGATATTTCCAATTTTTAAACCCACTCGCATTTTTTTCATACTTTAAACAATATGCCAATTGTCGACTTTGTTCTAAGGCATGAGACAGATTTAGCAGGGTACTTAGGCAATGAACATTAATAACTTATGACACATTGTAAATAACAGACCTCACTGAAAATGTTTTTTAAAAAGTCACTAATAACCTGTAAATATTTACACTGGAGCAGAGCATTTTATTGGGTCCAAACGCCAGATTCCCCCTCTCCCCCTCTCTCCGAGAAAATACATTGCCAGTAACACTTGGGTTGATTTCAGATGGAAATGTACACTTGGTCTGAGCATTTAAAGGGCTGGCGCGGGGGAGAATGAGGTTTGTTTTTTTGTTGGCGGTGGGGCTTTTTTAGGAAGGGGAAAAGCCCCGCGATGCATTTAAAGCCACTGGGGCAGCAGCAGCTCCGGTTATTTACATGGCCAGCAGCGAGAACTGCATTTGGCCACCACAGAGCTGCCGGAGGGGGAAGAAGCATAATTCAAACTGCACCTTCTGCACAGCTCTCCCCGCCGCCGCTCCCCGCGCAGCTCCGCCAGGCAGACCGACATTTTTCCGCCGATCGGGAAAGGCGGGGGGGGGAAGGGGGGG
>WBMZ01016490.1:0-23325 GCA_013400975.1 Atrichornis clamosus | reverse complement strand
ACGGCCGCCTGCCCGCTCGCCCAGCGGGGAGGCAGTACGGGGAGGGCTTCGTCCGGGCCCTGCCGCCGCCGCTGCTCTCCTCCCCGCCGCTTCCCGTGCTGGCGGGCGCCGCCCCCCCGCGCGGCGCAGCGTCTACCAGCTCCCTCCTGTACTCCCCGCGCTGCGAACGGGGCAGCGCGGCCCGGGCAGGGCACCGGGGCGGCCCAGGCCGCCGCCCAGCGCGGGGTGCGAGTGGGAGACCGCCGCCCTTCCCCCGCCGGGGCCCGGCCAGCCCTTGATAAACCGTTCGGGAGGAGTTGGTGTCAGGGCTCCAGTGGCGCAATCGGTTAGCGCGCGGTACTTATACAGCAGTACAAAGCCGAGCAATGCCGAGGTTGTGAGTTCGAGCCTCACCTGGAGCACACAGCTTTTTGGGAGGGAAAACGGGCTTTTTTTGGGACTCGGCGGCGCTCCGGAGGCAGGAAGAGAAAAGTGCGGGGAAAAATTATGCAGCCGTGGCGACAGCGCGGGCGCGCAGGAGAGGGGCACACCGCGCCCGGTGAAGTGGCTGCTGCGGGCCCCACCGGGAGCGCCGGTGCCTCAGTGCACCGCGTACACGAGTGTGGCTACGGGGACTCGTCCCCCCTTGGCGGGGCACAGGTCTGGCGTGCTCACCAGCCTGTCATTGCACGGGAACGAACGTGTTCCTCCCCGGAGCTGCTCGTGAGCGAGAACTTGCAGGAAATAAAGGTTATTTTCTACCGTGTTGTTTCATACGGAGGGCAAGTAAACACTGACTGGTGTGATCACTACCACTGAACGGTGAGAACATCTCCCAGTTTTGCCTCCTTTGGCGGTGACAGTCTTTGTAAGTGCGCATTACCTCGGTAATGCTTTACAAATGCGTGGGCTGTAGAAGGAAGGAAAAGAAGTCAAATAGTTTCTGATTTCGCCACTTAGGACAGGCAGCAGGGCCACGGGAAAAGGGCAGCTCCCTGATGGAGGAGGTTGCAGGACACTGCCTGGATGTTCAGGCCCAGATCTTGTGAACGCGCCTCTATGTTAATGTCTTGTGTGCTGCTTCCACAGTGGGATTTATATCAAAAAGTTCAGTGAGGCCCTCAAGACCGTGCAGCCAGAGGTGCCTCTATTGCCCATATCAGCCCTTTATCTTGATAGGAAAGATGGGTGCTAATGTCTTCAGAAACGGCTGGCTGGGTGAAGGTCATTAAGAAGAATGAGCGCTAATGAGTTATTGCCTCTGCCAACGTCAAGCTGCAGGTTTGTTACAGAACCCAGACAGTTTGGATCCCGGTGGGCCCAGTGAACACAGCCTGAACTTTTAAACTTTAATGGAAAATGCGCAGGCCTAATAGACTTCTGAATAGTAACTTCTCCGCCCAGGGTGGGCTTAAAGCTCATTTTAATGGTAATAGGACGCATGACGCGGGTGGGGGATACGTGTTCAAAGGGGAGTATGTAGTAAGTGGCTGGGGAAGTCTGTAACCTCCTAGTATCTCAGCCAATGGGGAAAGGAAGAGGGCAACACGCGGCCGGGAATTTAGGATAAACGGGGACTGCGTCCTCCAAAACCTCAAGAGAGACTCCAGGGGGTATGGACTAGTGGGCTCTCTCCCTTTATTCAAATAAAGTTACAGAACTCCTCTGTCTCCCTTTTGGACAGAAACTTCTGGCATAGTGAATTTTTCCACACAATCTGTACTGCAGGCGTTAACTCAATGAAGCGCCATTTTAAGGTTTTAATTACCCCTTTTTCTGTGTTCTGGTTACCGCTTTGCCCCCTCTGAGTTCTGCATTAACTTCACTCATTTCTGTGCCATCGTGGTAATGCCTGAAGCGTGTGCCATACTGATATAAGAAAATGTAAATCAACAGGAGAGATCTGTAATGTATCAAAGGGTGAATAATATTCATCTGTTGCTTGCAGTGAGTTCTACGTTTTCTCCTTCATGCAGGATATCCATATCCCAGTACTGAGAAGTACCAGCAGTACAGAGGAGTATTTGCAGAAGTACTGGGAACACTGAAAAATGAAAATGCTGCATTTGTGTAACTGGGGGAAAAAAACAAAGCACAAATCTTTAGCAGAGGGAGAGGGACTCCATTCCTTGGACAGAGACATCTTAAGAAACTGACTGGGGACAGCACTACTTCCTTTTTCCTGTCCCCTGTGTGTCTCCAGGAACAGGCAGCTGCTCCTGCGCCCTCTCATCAGGGATGAACTGCTAGTTTGACATTTGGGGTCTTGCTCTGGTGTGCTGGGCGGGTGATTGCGCATATTTTGCCACATTCAAGGTGCAAGAAGCAGATGCTGTTTGTTGCCTCCACAGTTGTTCTGCAATGCACCTCTGTGGTGCCAGAGAGCAGCCTGGACAAGCAGTGGGAGCACACTGTGCTGTGACCTTCTCCACAAGATCACCTTCATCCTCTGGGTCTATACCTAGGTTTTCTACTTGCAAGATGATTTTTGTCTTGATTCTGGAAAAAAATAAAAAGAAACAAAAATCTCTTTGTGAGGTGACACTTACTGGCTTTCCTGCTCCTCCTGCTGGACTCCTGTGCCCAACACCTGAGGGAAATGTGTTCCAAGATGGGCCTTTCACATTGAAAATCATGCCAAATCAGGACAAACAATGGGGATTTACTGGAAATCCCTGTAAAATAAGAGTGTTATTTATCCAATGTGTTTTTACAACATATAGTGAACCGCTACTAAAGCATGAGGACTTCATGAGGGAGGCAGGGCCGTGACGTAAATTGAGATAAGCCCTGTTGGAGTGGTGCAGCTGGTTGTGGGTGCCTGGGCAGGGACGTGCAGGGGTCTCCTCCTGCCTCAGCACATGGCAGTGCTGCTGCAGGGCTGGTGCCACAGAGGCCTCACAAATCCCGGGATAGAAGGGTGCCATGCTGGTTTGCGGTCAGTGACTCTGCCTCATTCCCTTCCCAGGGGCTGCCGTGGGAAGGAGGAGGTGAGCCATGTGCCCCTGGGAAAGCGGCTGTGCCCAGGGAGGGGACGAGGTTTGGACCTGGGCAGGGTTTCTCCAGGGTGTGTGAGGAACCTGTCCTTGTGTGGTGCTGAGCTGGGCTCCAGCATGGCCACAACAGCTCTGATGGGGTGATGTGTGGAGTGCCCTGGCCTCTTGCTTGCATTGGCGACCTTTTCCTGAGAATTACATGTCTTACAGGCTTAAGAAAAGAAAGTATATGTTTTTGTTATGCTAAATTGATATTTTGTTGGGCTTTCTGGTCCTCATTTGTTGGCTAGTGCTTTAATGCTATTTGGCAGTGGCTTATGTATACAAACGTGAATATATATGTGTGTATCGGTACATGTTTGCATAAAGATACCTTTACACCATTACAGGAGAGTTCCCAATGTCTGTGTGTTACCGCTATCTTATTTTCTAAATATTTAATGTAGGCAGGTGATATATTTGGAAAACACCTGTGTGTGAGGGATGCAAAGTGCTAGCTGGGCTATAATCTAGAGAGAGGTAATCTCTCCTTTCCTTTTCTCCTCTTCCCCAAGTAGTAACGTGGTTCACCTGTGCCTCGTTTTCCTTTTGAAAGCCAACTGCCAGAGCTTGTCCTCTCTTTCTGAGCAGCTGCTCCGTGTTCTCCCCTGTTCTTGGAGGTGGTAGCTGGGGGAGCCCTGGCCTCAGCCTGGGGACTGCTGTCAACTAGCAAGGGATTTGGTTGGGCCGTGGATGCTTCTGGAAGTGCATTCAGGAGGAAAGACTTCTCCATGGTCAGTCTTCCAAACTGCTTTTCTATTTATTTTTCTATTTCTTTTTTATTTCTATTAACTGCCTCTTTTAGCCTATGCCTCTCTGTTTCTCTGTTAACTTGCTGGTGTGGATGGCATGCCCTCAGGTCTACATCTCCCTAACTCCTCTGAAATCCTCCCAGGGTCCTTTTTAAAAAGGTTCCTCTTGAAATTGGTGTTGCTCTTTGTTTAATGTTGAGGATGAACTATGTATGCTCTACAGGCTTATTCTGGTTGTGTTCCCACTGCCTATAGAAAGAGGGCCTGCTTATAGACACAGGAAAGCTCGATGTGTGCTGCTTATTGGTGGAAGGAGAATTTTCTAAGATGGAGCTCTTGCCTGATCTTGGAGGATTAATAATGATCAGGTTAGGAAGCAGGGTTTGTGTTTATAACTATATGATCTTCCTCTATCCGGGAATCTCACTGCAGTGGGAGAGGTAGGAATGGAAAAGAGAGGCTTATGCAGGATAGACCTTCCTGATATTTATTTCTAAGAGGTGCATTTCTTGTTTCTGGCGTGTTAGTACAGTTGTGATGTTTGTGAGGTTCTGAAGTGTTTGCTTAAGTTACTTTAAACATAAAAGTTTGGAGCTTTCTGTGATAATGGGGCTTGAATATTCTAACAAATGCCTATAAAAGCCTATGGTAAGGACATGGCTTACCTAATTGTTACGAAGTCAAAGTAATAAATACTTCTAGTCTTTGCAAATAGTACACAGCCAGTAAACGTCTGCTCTTTGTAGTTTTTTCCAGTAGATGGCACTGTGGTCCCACAGAGCGAAAAAGACCAAAGCAAAACATTCCCACACGTCCTAAAAATAGAAACCACTTGCTGAATGCTCCGTTGTGCACAGCAGAGAACAATAGGCCTAAATTCCACGGGTTGCTTAGAAAACAAAGTTTTCTGGAGGTATAGTTGCGTTTTGGTTTGGTTTTGTTTTCCCCCATCACCTTTGTCCTGTGTATGTAACGTCTTGAGGACCCTTCTGAAATTAAAGTCTATTGATCAGTTGTGTTTGGAATAACAGAGGTGAATAGGGTGTATCATGTTTTTTAAGTCTCTATGAATTCAATATTGTGTCAACGTTCCAGCATAGCAGGCATGACGTGGAGTCTCTTAAACTAATATTTTAAGAATTAGCTGGTGTTAGAGACTTTTGTACAGAGCTGCCTAAAGTTCAGGTGTCTGCTTCCCACTCCTGGTGCCCCTGCTGTGGGTGTATTGGGCTTGGAAACAGTAGCTGGGAGGAGAGGAAGGAAGTGTAAGTGCTTGCAAACTGTGTGGAAGAACTCTGTGAAACCAAATAGAAATATGCTGCTTTTGTGGGGAAAAGATAAGGTAAGGGCGAGGAGAAAAGGAAAAAAAAAAATTTTCATGTGGAAACCTCGTTGGTGAAGAGAAAGGTGGAGAGCTGAGGGGGACAGTGGGGCTGATATCACAAAGAAGGAGGGTGCAGAGGGGAGTCAGAAGAACATAGGCAAGTAAGTTTTCAAAAACAATTTTTAAAAAATCGTTCTGTCTGGCTATAGCTATTATGAGTGTGCTGCCTAGGGCAGTGAAAAACAAATGAGTAAGTGTTAGCTAGTCAAGCCAACCTAAGATGGAGTTGCTGTAGAAAGCAAATTGGCCTCTACATTTTGCTTGAGCAAACAGAACCCGAGAGGCAGGTTTTTCTTCTCTGTGTGTTTTGAGTGGTTACTTTAGTGTGGCAATGTAAGAGACCCCTTGGTCTCTCTAGGGTAGAAGCTGGTGTTGAGAGGCTTAGAGAGCTCAGCTTTCTGGTTTGGTAAAGGAAGGAAATGGACAATCAGTACTGGATTTTGTGCCCATTTAATTTTCTTGCTTATGCTGAGTTTGCTGTGTTAGACTCTGCTTTTAAGGTGGAAAAAGACTCTTGGTTTCTTCAAATAGTTTTGGTGCAGCCTAAATATTTGAAACCTTGGAGAAGTCTCAAAATACAGCAAAACAAACTAAACCAAACCCAGAGGAGGAACAAGCTGGGGAAGTGGCTGACTGGAAGGGGGTAGTCAGAGAGTCTGTAATTAAAAATTTTGGGGAAGGAATCCTTCCTTGAAGTAGGCAATTGTGCCTGAACTGACTACTTTAGTTCAGAGATCTTTATAAATGGCGTAGCTGATTTATGGTTGTGTGAAGAAATAATTCTGGAAATCTTATTATATGTATAATAAAATATACATATGAAGATTGTGGAAGAGGATAAAGTAATTTTAAAATGTGACTTCTGAAAATATGGTGTAAAATTCTTAGGATGCAATTGTGCTGGAGGTCGTGTGGCTATATGGTGTAACTTAAAGGCTTCACTGGTTTTGTGAAGAGAAGCTGTCAGTCAACAAACACGAACATTAAAAATCACTTGCAAGGTCTCATGGTCTGACTTCACTGCTTGCATTCATTTTCCATTCATCCTATCCGTTGAAATGGGGATGAGACTTGGTTAACTATATATTTTAATTTTAGGCACTTCTTATATGCTGTTTAAAGAAGGCTATGCATCTGTCTTTAAGGAAAGTCACATCACACTTGTGCCAGCACATTAAAAGCCATTTAATATTTAAAAGCTGTTAACAATGCAATTTTTGTAGCTTTCTCAGTGTGCTGTCTCACTTTGTTTGGGGTTTTTTTTTTTTTCTGTTGTGTCACTCAGAATTGAAAATACGTGTATCTTGGGGTTTAGAAGAGTTTAATAGGAAACTGATGCTGGATTTGAGGGTACTTTCAGCCAAGATGAAATAGGGGTTGTCTGTATTAGGTACCCAGATTCAGAGTCGGGAAGTTCATCTCTTGCGTCCTCTAGGCCACTCTGCCTCTCTCTATTGACCCTACTTCTGCCCTGACTCAGCCTCCAAGGATATCTCAAAAGATAAAGGGTTGCCTTGAAGTTGGCACCATTTTAGGGAGGCACCATTCAGGGAAGCACCCATTCACATTCAGGGAAGCACCCATTCCCCACCTACATTTCGCCATACTTCCCTCTGCTTCCTGAGGGATTCAGCTTTTCTCCCACTTCGGTCAAGTGCTCTAAGGGGTTTACACTGCAACACCAGGTACAAAGCAGTTACCTTGTCTTAATTCAGCTGTGACTGTGCTCTGGTAAATGCCAGTTGAGTGGCAGGAAGTGCTGCACTTCCTGGGGTGGCTCAGGTGGGGCTGCATGGACAGGGATGGCTGTAGGGTAGTCGCAGCTTGGGCCAACCCAGTGGCCAAAGCACTTTGTTGGCCCTGACAACTCAGGACTGCTTTCTCCTACTCTAGACTTGCAAAGTCCATTAAGCTTGGTGGCTGTGTCGCTTTGAAGTCAGTCAAAACCACTTATATTCAGATCTGTTGAGATTTATAGGTGCTTGTGTATGTATCATATGTATTTAATACTGTAAGAGCTTTGAAAGTTTGACTCCTACTATTGAACTGTTTGCAAGGCCTGTAGTAGCCTACATATGTTTAAAATACTACTGTGACAGATGTATCTGATTGTGTCTGTCCTTCTTGTTTTGCTGTCCTGCACTTGCAGTGTAATTTAGCCAACAAAATAACACTATTTATTATGGTAAAGGAAATGTCTCGTGTGGTTGTGCCACTATTTCTCAATTTCTTACCATACAGGATCTTTGAAAATCTTTTTCTTTTTTCTTTTTTTCTTTTTCTGGAGTTGGAGACTTGTCTTATTGTGGGTACTAGGAAATTTCTTTAATAGAAGAATATGGTACTTGCCCAATTGTCTGTAGGTTCCTGATAACCGTAGCACTTTGACAAGATTCTTATAACACTGGGACAAATTTTCAGAGCTGTTTAGGGGTGCCTGCTTGATGTTGATGTTTGTCTGCCTGATTCTAAGCATCTGGGTGTTGTAAAGGGTATCTAGCAAACCAACCTCTTACTGCAAATGTATGTATTTGAAGTATTCTTGCAAGAGTATCCTCTGTCTTCTGAATACTTCAGAAAGTAGAAGCCAAACCATCAATGAATCAAGATTGAAGTGACTGGTTTTTTAAAATTCAATATTAAGGTATTGTACAAGATGGTGCATTTTTACTGAGTTCTGTGAATTTGCTTCGTGTTCCATAAGAGGATAAAGACTGGCCCAAAGTAATGGTAAGCTTATGTCTGGCTGCAAGGAAAGCAGGAAATTTATGGGGCTTTAAAGTATGACCCACTGCAATATTCAGTACGTGTGATTTTTGGCATGATTCAGCAGTAAATACTAGTTGAAAACAGAAGCACAAATTATAGGGTAAATAATTCAGACCAAAAAGAGGCCTGCTTGTGCATACATGGTAAAGGAAATGGAAGTAGAACCACAAAATACAATTGCTGGGAAGAAAACCAACAGTTTGGAACAGTCACTGTTAAAACTGTGGAAATGATCCTCCTGGATGACACCTGAAATCAGAAGGGCATAATGCTCTCCTTTGTATGTAGTTGTGTACACTGACCAGTAAATCGTGGGAAGACTGCTGCATTTGGCAGTCATCATTTTGGAGAGGACTTTCTGTTCTGTGGCCGCTGGGTGGGAGGATATAATCAGCATAATGTTTCTTTGGTCTTTGGTCTAATAAATGTCTGTGACTTGGCTTTTAACAACTTTTTTTTTTCTTTTTTTTTTCTTTTTTTCCTTTAGTGTGTCATTGGTAGAGGCATCATATACTGGAAGAAATACATATATATGTTATACTTAATACTAAATTGTTTTTCTCCTCTTTCACTTTGCATTTTATTTATTATTTTAATAGATAGCTTTGACTGCTGATAAAAAGCAGCACTTATTTTCTACTCTAAACACAGAAAGCCACCCAAGCAATATTCCTACGTGCCATTTGATGTGATAACATTTTTACCTTCTGGCAAAAAAAAAAAATGTAGCCAAGGTAGTCCCAACAGATATGTTTGGCTAGCACTGTGGCTGAGTGATCTGGTTTCCATTTGCTTCCTTTGGAATGAGGAGTACTTTCAGAAATCAAACAAGTCCCTTCCACACGTGAGATGCAAATTTAGGCAAGTAGTGGAATGAACATTAACACAGCAAACTCCCTTGCTTGGACATCTTTTAATTACTCTCAGAGCATAGGTTGCCTTGGCTCATTGTACAGACCCCATTTTTCAAAACTGGGATGGGGTCTTGCTGGTGTGTGACCTCTGTAGAGCCGGAAGCTGAGGAGGGCAGCCAGCAGCACTCACCAGGTGTGACCCATGGTGAGCTGTTGCTTCAAGATTGCTTCCTTGTGTAGTGTAATAATTGGAAAACTAGAATTCCTTGATGTCTCCAGTGAATGCTGGTTTGGAATACACATTGGACTGTATTTAATTTTTATATGGAATATTCCTACCTATTAAGTTGTTTGTTTTCTCTGGAAGCTAATCTGTGGGATAATGGGGTGAAAATTCTTGTAATTTACTCCATTAAATGACTGCTGGACGTTATAAAAAAGTGGGTTTAAGGGTCAGTTCAGAAAGTAACTTAGCCCAGAAGTTCCAATAACAATTGTGGCTTGGATACACTTGAAATAAGAACCACGTATCTAAATTCAATTGTATTTGCATTGGCTGAGTAATAATCTCAAAAGATGTGAACAATAGGCATTGGAGACTAACAAGTCATATCCTGAAAGAAAATTATAACTGATACAGACAAACTGGGTAAAAAACTGGTAGTGATTACAAACTAAGAAAGTGCTGGTCTTAGCTGTCTCGCTCGATAAATAATCCTGAAGTGGTATTAGCAGCATTAGTAGTAGCAGCATTTAGCCATCTGGCTTGGCTTCTGTGGGAGGTTTAAAAAAATAAAAATAAAATACAATACCGCTCTTGGTGGAACTGCATCCATTGAAATCATAAGAGAACTTGGCGCTGCCTTTTCATGTTCCCATTCAGTGTGTGCTGTACATCCTGTGTTTGAATCTCATGTGATCATATAATTTGACAGATATTTTCTTGATGTTGATGGACCACACCAGTGGTCTGTGAAGTCCTAGCTGCTGGTCAGTTCAAGTTACCATGCATTAGTCTAACTATGCTGGTGGTTTGGAGGAAACCTTCAGGTGACTTCAGACCTACAAACCTTTGTCCTGTAGTACTGGTGGCTGCAGCTCCAAGCTTGTGTTGCCCATTTCACTGTGCACAAAAATAAAAAGCTGTTTCTGTCTCTTGTGTAATCAAATCTACTGACTTTACTGTTCCTTGGCTTGGAATTGTAAACATGAGCATTGATCTGGCAAAAATGCTTCTTGCTCATTCTTTACTGAGTGGGTATTTATGAGCTACTCTGACTAAATGAGTCTTTGCTGTAGTTTAATGTCCCTGTGACTGCATTTCCCACGCGTACTGTTTGTGTCTTGTTTTACTGATAAGCTCTTCTCGTGTCTGTCTTAAACAATGTACCGTTCCCAAATTATCAACTAAAGTGTAAAATGCCAGCATACTACATCTAATTTTTTGGCTGATTTTTTTTCTTAAAATTTGACTTCCATCCTGTAAGAAAATGAAGCTAAGGATGAATGTTTGAATCTCTGAGCAAAGGCTTTTTTTGCCTCTGTAATGCTGCTGCTAGAACTAAAACAGTCTTGAAAACCATAATTGAAAATATTTCTTGGTATGTGATTTGTACCATAATCAAACTGACAGACATCAATGGAGCACTCAAAAATTTATGCTTGGGATTAAGTCCAGTAAAATGCTTCTGGAATCTCCTGGTAATTTCCTTTTATCAGTGTAAGCGATGCAGCATGAATCCATTATAATTACTGTGGAGCTGCACCAAATTAGAGGTATGATTGAGACTGAATTTTTTTCAGTGGATGTTTTGAAGAAATGAGAGATGGTAACAAAGAGGGAGGCTGTGTAGCATTCATCATTTGATGAGTTTTATTTTTCCCCCTGTATGTAGAAGAGACTTACTTCTTCTCTACAGTGTTCCTCATTAGATTGTTTGCAATCTGTTTGAAGTGATTATCAACTACTATTCTCATAGGAAAGTGATATATTATAATTCTGTTCTTGCTTCAGTGCAAGACATAGACAAATCAGGCTTGTAGTGTTATGCATCTGTATCTGGTAAAGCCACGGGTGACTGAACTTTGTGCAGTGGCTCACACACTTGATTTGTTTACACTGAGAGAACTTGAGGTCCATGTCCACTCAGCTAGGCAGAGTTATTTCAGATTTATACTGGTGAAACGGGAACAAAAATATCTGGCATGCACTTTAAAGAGTTTATCCTAGTGCAACACTTTGTCTCATTTATCTGAGAAGTGCTAATCAAACAGCAGAGCCTGAATGTCAAACTGCTTCATGGGCAACGGTTGTGCGTGACAGACTGTGCTACGTGATAGCTCTCTGTGCTACCTAAATTTAGTTACCACAGCTAATCTAGGTCACAGTGAAAATGACATTGTGGTACTTTCACACGGATTCTTGTGGAGTGTTTTTTTTTCTCTTTAATGTCTTTTGCTAGGTGAACGACTGTGGTTTTGCCCGCAGCTGTAAAATCTTGTCTCTTGGCAAACAAAATATAAATCTTGGCAGTTACAGCAGGGCATATCTGTCACTTGGAAAAGACAACTTTTATTCTATTACTAGATGTGCAGAAAAACAAAAATATGGACTTGGAGTTTCCCAACAAGTGTGCCACTTTTGAGTGCAGTCTTGGCACACTAGCCCAATCTGCTGGAGGGAATGATGTCCACCCTGATGTGCAACTTTGCCTTGTGCATAGCCAGAGTAACCTGCAAACTTGGAGATCCTATTCCAGATTTGCTACTGTGCATGAAACATTACTTTTATGGCCTGCTGTTGACAGAAAACCTTCTGCAAGGGTACAGTGCAGCTTTGTGTGCAGGACATGGAGACGTCTACTAACACCAAGTGTTGGGTGGCCATCCCAGTAGAAAGAAATTTAGATACTGTACTTGAATATAGTTGGCCTTGTATCTGTATGCACAAATTCTTTATCCAAAAGTAGTTATTACTCATCCTCAAATTGATCGGATTAAACATGTCTAAGTAGCTTTGAGTGCTCAAAGGCCTACAACTCAACCTTTGGAAGTAGCAATTAGACCATTAAAACAAGCAACTTTCAGCAGATGGCAGCATTGCACTCTGTAACTTCATTTTTCCGGCAGTGGTTTTGCAAGTCCTTACTGCTTGGGCTGGTTGGCAACTGCCAGCTAAGTAGTAATTCAAAACCACTTCTAAAATGTTTTGAAATGCAGGTTTTAGTAGATTATGAGAATTGGGTATTGTTTCAGACTTGGGGTTTCATATGGAAAATACCACTGTGCTGCATAAGAAGATATACTAGAAAACAATGCGAGTACACCTAAACCTTTTCTGATAACTTGTTAAGTAACTGCTTTGATACAGAGGAAAGCTGTTTGATAAAAGTGTTCCTATTTGTAAAAATAATAGCAAATGCATTAAAGATGTAAGAGTTCAAAGTGGAACCGTGAGTGGTGAGTTTGTAAATGACTTGCTGCATATTGTGTCTTTAAAACTACAGTACTCTCCCATTCCTTCTTTAGAAAAAAAATCTTGCCTTTCATAATGCTTTTTGTACTATACCTTTTAAACAACATGCAGATATCAGAGACCGTCCCTAGGCAGATGTACAAGTGGATGTACCCTCATTAGAAGTTATCAGCTGTTTGACAGCATTCAAATGTTCAGATCCAAGAGTTGATTTCTGTCTGTGATTACTCGGTGAAAGATATTGCATTGTATACAAAGAACATGTTTGATTGCACATTCAGTCTGGTTGATTGGAGAGGTTCTTCCAGCCTGTCCCACCTTCCCTGCTAATTCATGAGAGTTCCAGTGAGACTGCGGAGGAAATGAAAGCTGTTCCTGCTACAAAAGCAAAGGGATGTGTTCAGAGGCCTCTTCAGAAAAAAACCCTTTCTACTTCCAAATAGTTGTCTCTCTATGATGTACTACTCTATACATAAACCTAAACTGCACAAAAGACTATTTTTTTGTATGTGTACTCTCTTAGGGAGGATATAATGCTATTTTTAGGTTTGGCAGAAGATGCAGTTTGAGAGTGCTGCGTTGCAACCAGCTAGCACTGATGTAAATAGCAGTACTAAACACAAAGCTACGGTAAATAGAAACTAGGTCAACCATTGTAGCCATTCAGAAAGAGGTTAGAAAACATACTGCTCTTGCCACTGGAACTGTTAGGTGGAAACAAGTATATTGATATCAATTAAGTTAGTGGTCTTTTCAGGAAGCTTTATGCACCTACTTCAGAGTGAATGAAGGAAACTTCTTCATCCTTTTTCTTTCCTCTTTTTTTCCTCTGTAGGACAAAATAATAGTATAAGTAAGCAAAAGTTCAGACTGACTCATTTGGGTTACATCCCAATGCAGTTCTGCCTTTTGTCATGCAAGTGAACCACAACGAAAATTTTGAATTATTTGGGGGTTTTTTAGTCAAAATAAGATACTGCAGGTACCAGAGTATTTTTCCAAATGAATAGTTTCTCAGCTGGATGATGTCTGGATGTGGCTATCTTAGTATTCTGTAAGAAATTAAGCATATTGCAAATCTCACTGGTATGGGAGAATTTCAGGAGCAGCAACATCATGGGAACTGGTATTATGAACTTAGAAGGCCCCTCATACCAGTCACATCCTCAGAATTTGATCTGGTGAGCAGAGTCAGTCTAATGCACACTTACTTCTTCCCCTCAAACACCATGAACACAGGTTGTGTGTTGTGTGGCAGCAGACTTCTTCTCCTACCTGGATTCCTGTTTCAACGTGAGCAGAGTAGTAAGACTTGGAATTAGTTTTCTGTCTTCATCAATGGTTAAATGAAGCTTGCATAAGCCTGTTTAAAACAAAAAGCAAAAGCTAAACAGACAAAAGGTTGGTTAATGTTGCAGGAGGAAGTCCTTTGAAAATGTGAGTAAATGTAATATTTTGCCCTTAAGGGTGCATTGAGAGACCTGGATTCACTGCCATCTTTGCATATTCTGTGAAAGGATATCACTAGTTATCTTTTGTCTTGGTCACATTGTAAAACTGTGGTGTAAAGATTTGGGATACTTTGAGTCATGCATTACTTTCTGCTCTCTACAGTTAAAGACAGGATTGTTGTATTCTCATGCAAGGGACTAATGTGTGCTTTGTAAAAAGCAGGCAGTGTTGTTTCTCTGGGGTAGTAAAATCCCCCTCCCCCAAAACAGGGAGGGGAGAGAAGCTCTTGACTGCCCTTCCAAAGATCTCACAGAAAGCCAAATAAGTGTCAGGAAAGTTTTTGGTCTTGAAATTAAATCAGACCATCCATCTCCCTTGTCTCTTTGGGTATTAAGTTTGTGAGATAAGTCACTCTTTCTAAGGCAGCATTCACAGGTCACTTCAGTGTTGCATAATTTATCTTTTTTTTTTTTAATGAGACACAAGGACTTTTAAAAAAACAAGCCAAAAAGAACCTCCACAAAACAAAAACCCAAACAAAATGGCAAACCCCACTAGCCACAAATGTGAGGTCTCACTTTGACAGATTTGTGCTTCCATCTATGTGTACTGTCTTCCTTTGAGCAGTTCTGAGGAAAGCGACTATTTTGGGTGGCTTCTGCTTCTGGAATCTTATCTGTAAGAATGTCTTTCACTGTGTGTTGCTCCAGTTTTGCAACAGTCTTATATGGGGACAAGTTGCACCACAGCAAGGGTAGCCTTAATGGTGCATTAATTTCTGGTGTTACTTCAGTAAAGCTATAGAGCATAGCCTGAAATCGAGATAAAAGCTTAAAGATGAAAATAATCTTCCTCATCTGTAATATGTACTTATCTCTGCTTTTTCAGCATCGAATGATCATATTTTCATATTTTAAGGAAATACTGAATTTTGTGACTGGTCTTACAGAGGCTGTTATAAACAACTTAAATAATCTTGTTTATCTTTGAGATACTGAGCAACACTTTGCAAATGAGTAGAATGTGTGGATATGCAGAAGTTGACGTGGTTGATGTAGTAATCAAGGACTGCTCCAGGTAATTGAGATGATATTTATCATACCATGGTGGAAGTTTTGGGTGTGTAACTGAGTGTGGAACAGGAGTTCTATGTGGAATGCTCAGCATTTAGGGGCTATATACCCTCAGTATGTCAGGAGATGCCATCAGCTTCCTCCTTAATACTCCTAAGGAATTAATTTGTGCTTTTGGTGGTTTTTCTAATAGCAAATAAGCCTGCAATTTTTAAAGTAATGAATTTGATCTTCGTTTGCCAAATATCTTATTTCTTAGTTAATTACATAATTGTTGCCTAGATTTCCTGAATACAAAGTAAGTATTGTTTACTTGTTCAAGAAAACAGAATAAAAGATGTTTTTTCATGTGTCACAGCTCTGTGATAGTTATTTGCATATTGTGTACATTTTAGAAGCAACCTATTCAAATAGCTGTGTAAACCATTCAGAAAGACTCCTTTGGGCTGTGTTTGCTTTTATAGTGTGGATAATTTAGGAATTGTTTCTTTTTAAAGGATTAACATCTTTAAGAACGTGCTTTCTAAAGAGTTGCTTTTGTTTTCAAAGTGGGGCGAAGTCAGCTGGCAGACAGGCCTTCAAAGCATCTCAGTTCTGGTATACTTTGGAACTTGCCTAAAGAAATGATTTCCTGACCTGTATAGCCAACATTTCTTCAAAATAAGGCTTTTAAAAGCCTGCTAGGAAAACTCTCTGTGGTGTTTGGAAAAAGGAGAGAGCTTTATAGCTGCTAAAACAGAGAACTGGCCTGGTAACTTTTAAATATGATTAATATGCTGAAGTTGGGCAAATAGCACCATGAAATTCAAAATGAGTTTTATCTTTCCAGAGAGAGTAAATCATAGCATTCTGGGATTTTTTTGTTGTGTATTTGTGTGCTGGTTTTGGCTGGGGTAGAGTTAATTTTCCCCACAGTGGTTAGTATGGGGCTATGTCATATTTTGGAAAAAATTAACAGTTAATTTAACAAAGAAAATGATTTGGAAAAATTAAACATTTTTAAAAGAAGTCTAACATGACATTAGGAGCAAAGACAAGGTTTGTGGACAGAGGTTATATCTCAATAGTTGGATTGGTGCAGCTGGTAAGAGCAGCTTGAGGTGCGTGAGGCCAGGCGCCCGCACGTGTGTGGGGAGCGTTGGAATTCTGAGCTGAATACAAGGGGGAAGATCATGGGTTAGATCATCTCTGTGAGAGGGGCCATCTTGTACCTCTAGAGCAGAAGTCACCCCTGAGACAGGGGGGTGCCACTGAGGAGGTAGCTCTTTTGGAGTGGGAAAGTGTTCCAACACATGGAAAGGTGCGCAGCTTCTGTTTGTGGATGGAGAGGCTGGAAAGCTGAGGAGACATTTCTGCACCTTTTTTGAGTGGGTTGTGAACTATCCAGTCCAGCTGAAACTTCCACTTTCCACGATTGCTGTTCAGTGGAATAGCATGAAGTCATGGTATAAATACAATGTGTGAATCAATGTTAGTTATAGATTTCAGAATTAGGAAGTCGACAGGTTTTTAAAAACATCAATATTCCACTAAGGTTAGATGGAATCAAGGAAATTACTTACTGTGTTTTATCTGCAGCAAGAAAAGTATAATAATCATCGATGGAAGGGTCTGGCTGGGACTCTGTCTCTGTGTACAGGAATGATTACTGTTTCACCCTCAATGAGAGATGAAGTATAGGAGTGTTTCATTTTTCAAATAGGACAAACAAATAACCACATGGAGAGGATCAACCTTCAAGTGTTAACTTTCAGCTAAAGCTGTAGGTCAGGCTTTTTTCTGTGGTCCATGTCTTATCTGCAGACATTTTCTGTGTGTTGGCTGTGTTAGCTCTCTGCTGTAACCTCCCACAAATATTTCACAGACTTAGCTTAGTAGCGTCCCTTCAAAATAAAGACATAATATTCCCTTCTTGCTGATAGAGAGGGGAAAAAAAAGCAAAGGGATCTTTGTTTCTTTGGAGTCAGATATTTAGCATATTAAGCTCTTCTTGGTAAGAATGGAATAAGAATAAAATACAGAATTTGCTTAAATGCAGGATTTTTTTAGTACAGTTCAAAAATCCTTGTTTTGTTATGCTGCAGCCTGAAGTTGTACATAAATGTTGCAGTGGTAATAAGAGTAACAAAAGTAATATTTATTATTCTAGAAACATAGATTTTTAATGTTGTACTTGGACAACTGCTTGTATCTTCTGAAACATCCTGGTTACCAGCAGGAATGGCAAAGACTCAGCTTCTAAATGAGAAAATGAAGCACTCTGTTACCTCAGTTGTGTAGTGTGAAAGCAGGAAGTGTGTATTTAAAGTGAATTGCTCTGGAATTTGTTTAGGCCTGTATTTTGAAGTGATGTTTTTAATATCTGGCCTATTTGTTTTAAAGTCTGAATAATGCCACATCTCATATCTAAAATCAGGCAATCTGAAACTCATTTCATTAAGACTCTAGAAATATGAGGTGGTGCCTACTGTGTTATCCTTGCAGAATATGGGAAATCAAAAGCTTAACAGTGAAACTGTAAATTGGGATAGTGAATTTGTAATATTAGATACCACTATGTGGCTGATTTTTTTTTTCTTTTTTTTTTTTAATTAATTCCCCCCATTCTGGAGTTGCATCAGAGTAAATCTTTGTATGTAGAACCTTGTTATTATTGTACTACTTTCAACCTTCGTTGCAATTCAAACCTGTATTCCTTTCTCATTTAAATTTTAAGCCATGACCATCTAAGCTTGGGCTAGGACCAATTTTACCCTTCCCTTTAACTGAAAACAACAAAACCCCTCCATAAACCTGAAGGAATATTTTTCCTCTCAAACAAAAGAGCATTATGCCACCCCCATGCCCGTCCTGGTGTTTAACTCTGACATTTAATTCAGAGAGGGACCAAAGAGGAGTGCTACTATGGAAGGATAGGCAGGTCTGAAGACCCAACAAACCTTGTGGCTGCACACATCTGCAGAGCCAAGGGCTTCTCAGAAATAACAGCAGGGACTCTCCTCTGTTTATTAGACCTGGCAGATTCAGCTGACCTTCAGAGAAGCTGCGGATTTGTTCTGTTCTGTGTTTCACTCTTCTCTCCCTGCAGTTAGAATTCAGAACGGACACAACAGTGATTGCTGTGTAATTCCTGCATTTGCAACAAGCCTCTGCTGCAGATAGGGGAACATATATGGGGGTTAACCTGCTTGTTTACTTTACCATATAGCTTCAAGAAGATGATTAGATCTTCCTATTTGACTGGCATTATTGTTACGCTTTTTTCCACCCAACAGAATTAAAGCAATGGCCCAAGATTCAGTCATTCTCTTGTTTACAATTTGTGTTTTTCCCTTCTAGTGGAGAAACTAAAGCAACAGAGAGCCCTTTTTGTACTGTCAGTGCAGCTACTGGATGTGTCAAACCATGTGCTCTGCAACCTGGTGCTCGCTGGTCTTGAGCCATGTCTTTTCTGTGTGCTTGCTTTTGTTTTTAGTCATCCAGTTCAGGTATACAGATACATCATTTGAAAATTCAGAAAGATGATTCAAATTCTAGCATACTGTTTAAATTTAGTCTAAATCACTGGGAGTGCAATGTATATTTAAATTCATATAGATTTTTGTGTGTGTGCCAGTCATCTTACCTTAGCAAATAGCAGAATCCACCTGAAAAGTGGAACCTGCTATTACACAGGTTTATTATTCTCAGTAATCCATAATATAGCTTTGGTAAATCTAATAGCCACTCATCTGTTCTCTGGACAGTGGTACTCATTGCAAGACTTACTGCTCTACAATATGTAGTTTTATGTTGGGATTCATCAGTATAAAATGCTGCTAAATAGCTAATAAATAACGATTTGTGGTAATGGTTCGTCCAAAAGATAAGCAAAATTTTCTGAGAACTGATAACCATTTATTTGACACTATCTTGTACACACTAGAAGATAATCTTTTAAAGGTCAGTTATCCTCTGGCAGAGGAGTTTGTAAGATATTAAAATAGGCTAACATGAGCCAGAGTTGGCAGTGAGTTAGACTTGTGGTAGGTAATATTTATGAGAGTTCACAAATGTCTAAGCAGTCCTGCCAATTTATTACTTATCCTTTCAGTCTTTACAAAATTAAAGTTGTTTCTTCAATGTGCTGGCCTTTATGGCAAATACTGAAATGTTCATTTTGTTTATTTTTACAGAAAGCAATTTCTCTGCCTTGTATGAGAGAGTGATCATGATGGGATTAGAGTTTCCTTTCTGAATTGTTTTCTTTCCCAAATCCTCTAGTTACAATTACAGAATGTCCTTTAGTCTTTTGGTTCCCCCCTCTTCCCCTTCCCTCATATGACTCCAAGCAAAACTTATTTTTGCACTTCTATTTCATGGTAATACCAATACTGTACAGTCTTTCCGGCTAATATCTTTTCAGTAATGAGCCTAGTGATGCCTAAACCCAAATTCATGGAAAATTCTGCTGGAAAGCCTGAGAAAGGTCATGTTTCTGGTTTCTGCATCCACTGGAGGTATTTTGTGGAAAGCTCGGCAGAGCATCTAAGCAACTGCTTCACTAAGATGAAATAGAGGTAATAGAATGTTGGCCTTCCTAATAACAGTGTTTTCTTTATTTCCCTAAGCTATTAATTTGGATTTTATAAACACTGTAGGCTAGTTAATGGTTCTGTGTTGAAGGCCTAAGGGTTGGCAAGAACTGCCACATGGCCACTCATACTGGCTTTGTGCCTCAATCCCCAGTCTTTCTACAAAACCAGTTTCCTTAGGATTTTAGGTTTCAACAGCAGAGAAAGTGTGATGTACTGATGCTGTGCTGGTGGGTTGGCGACCTGCCAGCCAGATACCCTTAGGAGAGAGACCCAGCTGCACGGGTGAATGTATATGGTAACATCCTCACCACCAGCTCTCTGCAGATGCTTCTCCCTCGGCCTGTGTTCTCCCTTGGCCCCCACGTGTGTGCCCCAGTCAGAGAGCACTGGCACACCTGGTGCAAATCACCCCCACAGACATAAGGTGCTAGATCTTGCAAGGGAATGTGCTTCTCCAATACAAGATTACTGAAGTCTCAACATTTTCAGAAGTTGAGGGTGCTCTGATCAGTCAACGGCATTGAGATTTGAAGGTTTTTAATCCCAATTGGAATCTCTGGCACTTCTGTGGTAGTTGTCAGTATGTGTCTGCTGTAATGTTCTGGATATGGATAGACAGGTGGCTTAAGAAAGAAAACAGAAATGAAGAAAAAATGCGAAATCATTTTGCAGAGAAAGGTCTGATAATATGTTTTGATGCAATAAGGTAGGAACACTTCTGTATTTATTAAATGCTAAAGTATGTTTGTATAAAAATAAAACCTGTAATGATATGGGCAAGAAAGAACTTTCTGACTTGGTGTTTCTCACCATGTCGCTTTGTGTTGGATTAAGTTTCCAGTACTGCTGTACTGTATCTTTCTAGAGCTGGAAAGAAATGGAAGACAGCTTGGTCTAACCAAAGCAGAACAGGCTGTTTTAGATTTAAATTTCACTTCCTTATCTTCTTTCAGGGCATCATGTTCTGAAATACATTCTGTGTTTGTGGAAAACTGGTGCTCTTCTTTCTCTGGCAAAACCCCAATGACCGTAATGCAGTTATCGCAGAGAAATTATGGACAATGCAGACTCTTTAACTGTCAGACTTACTGCTAATCTTGATGGAAAACAGAAGGACAGACAATAAGCCCTTTCTTGGCTGGTAATATTAATTTTCTTATGCGTTTCAACATAAAGAAAAACTCTTCATTGGAGTGACCAGTTTTGGTATGAGAGTCAGACAAATTTGCAGTTATATCTCTGTTTTACTTTAGAAAGTGTTGAAAATAAAGATTTGCATTGATTTATGTTAAAAGCACCATGCTAGTTTCTTTTATATTACTTCTCTATATTGGATAAAAAGAGGAAGGAAAGTAAGGATCAAATATTTTAGGAACTTAGATATAGAATTGATGCAAGGAGGAGATTGGCTTAAGATAGCTTGGGGACGAAACAAAAAGTGACATCTAGTCTAAACTAAATGCTCAGATTAACTGCAGTGTCTGTTCTGATGAATCCAAAGGGAAATTAAATAATATGGGTATTTCTCAATGTCTTAGACAAAGGGAGGAAAATCAGAATGTGTTGTTGGATTCTTCCTGCACTGTGGGTACACATGCAAATATCTTTTAAATTTATTTCTATTATGCGGGGAAGTCATGAGTGGTACTTGAACTGGATAGGAAACAGTTTTCCCACTTCATGAAATTTTGAATCTGTAAATATTTAAGTGTCTTGGTCTACTTCACTTACTCCTAGGTCCTGTTTCAGTTAGTGACTTTATCATTTAGATGTTTAAACCTAAAAGTTCTGTAAAGGAGGATTTGTTCGAAGATTACAAATCAATTGCTAGATTTTTTTTTTCCAATTTGATAAGTCAAGTTTTTGACTTATGCAGACTCTCTGGATGAAAACTGTCTTATCCTGGTTTCTAATAAATCAGCAGTTTGGAGAAACGAGGAAAGAACCTTGTATTCACCTTAAACTATTAGATCTAATTTGGATAGCAGAGAACAGTATTTATCAGATCTGTGAATTACAGGTTTCATTAGGTTCCTTTTTTTCTCTTTTCCTCCTTGGCTGTAAAGTTATAATGACAAACAGTGTTATTTCCTTTCTCGGCATATGCCATATGCTGCTGGAAAATATGCAACAAAATGTAATGTTAACATTTTCCTGACACTTCTAAAATTAAACAAAACCTTCAGGGAAAGGAAGCTTCATGTTAATTTATGTATTCCTCAGCTTTCAAGCTAGGGAGTGAGGGTAGACACTACCCTTAGCTATGTCTTAAGCCAAAGTTATTTCTAGTTTACAGGTACAAAGTCAAATCTGAGGAGCAGGAGGCCTGAATGGTGATTTTTAAACTGTGGTGAACATGCGTTTTTCTCTATGTATTGATTGTCTTCTCCAGGATTCTGTACTTGTAGTATAATGAACCTCTCAAATTAGTGTTTTAAACACTAATAGTCTATGGATTATGAAGCCTAAATCTTGTCTGTATTTCCTCATATGAATAACTGCCAGTGACTCTCTGGATACTCACTCCTCAGCTGGCTAGACAACTCAAAGTTTCTAATTTTATTTATTCAATTGGTATAACTGTTTTATATTTCCTCAGCCTCGGAGGGTGAACTTTCAGTTCAGCATCCTCAGAGCAAGACATATAGTGGGTCACCTTGAAAGGAAAGTAGTTTTTTAGTTTTGTTGTAGGTTTATCGTTATGTTTGTTCTGTTGGGTTTTTGATTGGTTGGTTTTAGTTTTGTTTTGATTTGTGGGGCTGTATTGTCCATTGCTGGGGTAAGTCCAGAAAGTAATCTGCAATTCATTTTTATGCTTAGACCTTCTTAAATGTTTGCACCAAAGGCACAGCAGAGGTGAAACTTCATTTCCAAGATATGAGATAGGTGGTGAAAAGTAGTCATTCTACATAATAAAGTGATGATTTGGCTAATCACGTTTCACTGAGAAATATACTTCTGTCTTACTCTTTTGTACCAAACTCTACTTACACACATTCATTTCAAATGAAATTTCATGTTTTAATGTATCTTTTATATTAGCTGAGGACAGACTGGTGCATGGGCAAACATACCTGGCTATGTCAGAATGCTGTTAATGAATGTTCCTTTGTGGTCTCTTCAGTTGTGGCCCAACCTTTCTTGTGGCTCAAACACTGTGGTGGAGGTTGCGAGGTTTTCTGAGGAATTTGCACTTCTCCCTAGAACAGAACAAATATATCTTCTCCCTCCACTTCTCCAGTACCATTTAGCAGCAAGAAAATAGGCCATCTTGAGGATGGAGAGTGTATCCTGTGGAATTACAGGTCAATCACCATGGAAGACTACAGGAACTTACAGGCTTTGAGCAGCCCTGTTATTTGAAGTACATCCAGATTATGCTTCTGTGAAATCTGCTGTTAGCCTAAATGTTCTGTGTAAGAAAAAAACTCCATTCTGCATACATTTCTTTGAGAGCTTGGGACAAAATTTCTTTATGGATTTTACTACTATGTGCAGTAACATGACACCTGTGTTTCAGTTCTGTCTTCTAATCCCCTTTCCCATGATTTTTCCCTTGTTTTGATATTGTGGTAGTCTTTAAATATATACTGCATGAAGGTCGGGTCTAAAATATTTTTTTGCTCCTCCTGGCCAAACACATTTAGAAGGAAGTCTTTGAACTTTAATGTTTGTTCAAGTCTGCGGAAACATACAAGGCAATATGTGTCACAAATACTATTCACGTTTCGTCTTTTCCTTCAAAATAAATTTGATTTAGGCTGCACATGTCTAGCTTACTCTCCTTTAGGCACTGATGTCTTTGAAGATATAATCACAAGGATTTGGGTACTTTTTGTGTAGAAATCTGTATTGGGTTTGAAAGGCCTGGTTTTTGGTAGCAGTGGGGGCTATAGGAGTGGCATCTGTGATAAGTTGCTGGAAGCTTCCACCATGTCCAACAGAGCCAACCTCTGGGTGGCTGCAAAGATGGAC
>WBMZ01016489.1:0-43792 GCA_013400975.1 Atrichornis clamosus | reverse complement strand
CCGTAATGCTCCGAGCGCGGCGCACACCAATCCAAAGAACGGGGGGGGGGCTCTCCCCGCCTCCCCCACAGCCGCCCCCCCGTCGTAATGCTCCGAGTGCGGCGCACACCCAGTGCCGGGGACTCGGGTGGGGGGGCTCTCCCCGCCTCTCCCTCTAATTCCCCCCCCGCCGTAATGCTCCGAGCGCGGCGCTCGCCAATCCCGGGGACAGGGCGGGGGGGCGGCCGTAATGCTCCAAGTGAGGCGCTCGCCTCATTTCAGGGATGAGGGAGGGGGGGCCTCCCCCCACCCACCCCTCGCCGTAACTCTCCGAGCGCGGCGCCCTCCAATCCCGCAGGCTGGGAAGGGGGGGCTCCTCCCTGCTACCCCACCCCCACGCCGTAACTCTTCGAGTGCGGCGCCAGCTAATGCTGGAGATGAAGGTTGGGGGAGGGGGATCTCATAACTCCCCCTTCCTCCCCGAATCCCGGCAGCCCTCCGGGGTGGGAGCCACCGAGGGTTGTGGAAAAGATGCTCGGTGCCCACCTCATCATATCCTGCCTCCCCACCCTCCAGAACTCTCATCACATCCCCCTACAGCTGCCCTTCCCCATCCCTGAATAGCTCAAATTAGGGCTGGGCTCCTCATTCCCCAGGAAGAGACACCTGGACCCGGGGCAGCACCAGTAGCACAGGGGGGGGGGCCCTATTCTTTATGGTGAGGGTCCAACACCCCCTCCCCAGCCCCCTGCCTCGGGGTCCCGAAGGGCAGCCAGCCCTGCAGTGGGCAGATGGTGTTGGCACCAGCACCGAGCGGCTCCGCGTTGGCTGATGGACAGCTCTTGCGGGTGTTAAAAATATTAAAAAACCCAGCTCTTTGTTTAATAAGCCCCCTCCCCATCCCTGCAAAAGCCCAGATGGCTTCGCCTCGCCGGATCCCCCACAGCCTGGCCAGCCCCGCTGCACACACGGCCCACGCAGCCAGTTCCGGTGGGGGTTTAATTTTAATCCCAGGTCCTGCTTCACCGACATGCATCGTTCCTGCCATGGAGAATGGCAAACCATGTGCTGCATGGCTTGGCATGGGGAGCAAAAAGCAGAGCAGCAGCCAGTCCCATGGCATGGGCCGTGTGCCACCAGCCCCATGGCACTATCTGTGTGCCACCAGGCTGCAGTGGGAGCGGGGCTGGCAGTGATGCCGGGATCCTTCTTATCCCGGGGGTGCTGCCGGCTCTCCCGCAAAGCACTTTCAGCTCTAAACCCAAAACTTTGATCCGCCGGTAGCTCCATCAATGTTTAATGCAGCAAAGCCCTGGTAGGGCTCGGAAGATGAGCATTTTGAGGCCAAATTGAAGTTTCTAATATTATGATATTCAAATAATTTTAATCTGCTTGATGCTTCCCCAGGCACGTACCTGGACTGCTAATGAGGGGCTGCCTTCAGCGGCTGTTGGTTTTGACAGAAAACAAACAATCCTTTGCAGGTGCCATCAAAGCATTGGGAACGGCAGGGTCTGGGGAGGAAAATGGGGCCGAGCGTGCATGGAGCCAGCACGCCATGGCTGGGCGGGAAAGATGCCATAGTCTCCTCGGCTCCCTGGGGAACAACATTGCTCCCTAATTCTTTTTTAAGTGCTGGCTTGTGTTTGGTGGAGAGCGAGGCCGGCACAGATGGATGATGGGGTTTTGGGAAATTTCCATCCTGGTGTACAGTGGATGGAAAAGGTGTAGTGGGTGCAGAGTCCAGTACCCATCAAGCCACAGGTGATCCTTGCCCAGCCTTGGCCAAAGTCCCTCATTCCCCATTTCCTCAGCCCCACGTGGATCTGAGCTGGGGCAACTCCCACAGCCTGTGCCAGGCAGTTCCCCAAGCCCCCATTTCCTCCTCCCCATGCCATTGCAGGCCCTGAGTTTTCCCATCCATCCATTCAGCCCCCACAGGGACTATTTCATTTTTAGTGAGCTCTCCTGACCCACGCCTGCTGCTTAGGGAAATGGACTTCTTGCTGCCACAAGCAGTGCCTCCAGTTAGCACAAGCCCAGGTGAAGAGGACATGGCAGCGATGATGGAGACCCTGGCATAGGGCTGGGGGAATCCCCCAAAAATTTACCCTAAAGCAAGTTGAGGTCATACAGCTGCCTTTTGGGGTCTGGGGGTGCAGACTTCCGTGATACCTGGCATCAGCACTGTTTGGGGTCACCAGTGAAATGAAAGCAATGGCTTGAGGGGTCCCAGAGAGCCCTGGGGATGGTCGTTGGCATCCCACCAAAGGCCTTCCCATCCCTGTAGCATCACGAGTAAGGCTTTTCCATCCGTTCTATTACCACACTGCTAACGGGAGAGGAGTTCATTTTTACCATTTAATGTTTCACGGATAATTAATTATTCTTCATCTTTCCAGTGAAAAAAAGGAAGAGCAAGTAGAGGGGCTATTCAAAGGAAAAAAAGTGAACTGAAACCCGGGGAAATTGGTGAATTATTTGTAACATCAAAGGCGAGCGAGGATGTGCTGATTTAACGGGGCCCCGCGCGATGCAGAGCCCTGGGCATTGCAGTGATGCTGAGACTGGGATGCACTCATTGCAGTAGAGGTCATGGGCAGTGGGGTGCATGAGGGGTCTGGGGAGCACCCCAACCTCTGCCTGTGCTCCCCATCCTCCTCCTCTCACCTCCACGTTGCTCTGAGCTGCCAGTTCTGTCTTTGCACGGTGCCAGGGTGTCCCTGTGACCTGGTGGGGGCCTTCAGTGCTCCCTGATGCTTCATTCATCACCAGAGGCAAGTGGCAAAATAAATAATGATATTTAACATTTCGTAATAGCAACAATTAACCAGTAAATAATGCCTTTTACACCACGGAAGCCAGCGTAAATTAATTCCCCTAATTAACTGTCAGGCAGCATGGGACAGTGGCGGCAGTGGGCAAAACTGGCTGCCCCTGCCTGGGTTATCCCCCACCCTGGGGCATTGCTAAATGTCCCCAAACCCCTGATCACACCTCAAAATTTTGCAGATTTGCAAAATCCACCACGGGGCTCCATGCCACAACCTGGCAGCTCTGGTGAGCCCTAAATCACCGCTATCTCCTGTTAAAAAAATAACAACAAAAGATGGCAACAAAATGGTTTATGGCTGTAATAAATTGTGCTAGAGATAAAAAAGCCCTGTTAGCCTGGAAGCAAGTGGGGGTTTCCCACTGGCACATGAATGGGGGAACATTACCAAGCCCTGCGTTCCACCGCAGCCAGAGCCAGCAGTGACCAGGGGAGAGGGAAAGGGGGATGTATTGGAAAAAATTTTCCATCACATCTATCCACCCGCTTGCTCTGAACAGAGAAGCTGCCTGCCCTGGTGGGACCAGGTCCTGGTGTTGGTGGGGGAATGGGGATGCTCCTGCCCCAGCCAGACCCAGGGGATGTGACCTGTGTGGCCCTGTGTCCCCATAGAGCTGGAAGGTGGCCAAGGCTCCACCACCCACTCAGCTTGGCTGGACTCTGCCCCGTTCCTCCCCTTGGCTCAGCTCCCAGTGGCCACAGGGACAGGAACAGGAGCGGGGACGAGGACAGAAATGGCTGCCCCAAGCCAGACCCAGAAGGCCACCTACGATGTCATCGTCATCGGGGCCGGCATCCAGGGCTCTTTCACTGCCTACCACCTGGCCAAGTGCCACAGGAACACTCTGCTGCTGGAGCAGGTACGGTGACCCCACCCTGCCATGTCCCCAGTCCCAACAGGTTGGGGAGGGTGCCTGTAGACCTGGCTGCCCTCCACCACGGCACGGAGCAGAGCCACTGCTGGTATTGCAGTCCCCAGTGCCAGGACCTTCTTGTCCCCAGTGCCATGGGGAGACTAACGTCTGCAGTGCCAGGACCCCCAGATCCCCAGTGCCAGGACCCCTATGTCCCTAGTGCCAGGACCCTCATGTCCCCAGCACCAGGATCCTCACGTCTCCAGGACCCCCGTGTCCCCAGTGCCAAGACCCCCATTTCCTGCTGTTCCTGGCACCGTGGTTGACAGGACAGGCTGTGTGCCCTCTGCGGCACTGCACCGGTGCATGTGGGGCTGGGGCAGTTGAGGGTAGCAGTGTCTGTGGTCACCCCCGTGTCCCCTCTGCCCCGCAGTTCCTCCTGCCTCACTCCCGGGGCAGCTCACACGGGCAGAGCCGCATCATCCGCAGCGCCTACCCCCAGGAGTACTATTCCCGCATGATGCCCGACAGCTTCCGCCTCTGGCAGCAGCTGGAAGCTGAGACTGGCACCACCCTCTACAGGTGACGGGGACGGGACGCAGCCACAGCAGGGCACCGTCCCCTCCTCGCGGGACTGGGGCCGGTGACCTCTGGATGGGATGTGGCTGCCTTGGCAGGCAGCTGCCAGATCCTGGAAATTTATGGGGCTCCATGAAGGGAATGCCATTAAGGAAATAAGCATCTAAATGATCCTCTGGTGTAGGGGTCAGGGCTGATGGCGCTTGCTGTATTTAGGGGGAAGAGCAAGGTGTCAGTGTCCTTGTCAGCCACATCCCACACTGGGGTGCCCCTGCACCAGAGTGTAGCACATCCCAAATATCATGGATGCCACCGTGTCTCAGTTTCCCCCAGGGGCAAAGCAAGCAGGGGGTCTGTGCAGGGAGGGGGAGCAGGGTGAGCTGATCTAACTGGTGGGATGCAGGCAGACGGGACTGGTGATGCTGGGGCCGGCCGGAGACCCAGGGCTGGAGGCCTATCGGCGCAGCCTGGGTGATGGCCAGATCCTCGATGCCGCGGCCCTGGCCCAGCGCTTTCCTGGCTTCCGACTCCAAGCTGGCGAGGTGGCCGTGTTGGACAGCACTGCTGGGGTGCTCTTCGCTGACCGGGCACTGCGGGCAGTGCAGGTGGGTGCTGCCAAGGGGATGAGATGGGATGATTCGGGATGGCACGGGATGATTTGGAAGGGATGGGGGCCCCCGGGCTCTATCCTCACAGCCACCTCCTGTCACCCTCCCCATCCAGGAGGTCTTTCGCCGACATGGGGGCACCCTGCGGGACGGGGAGAAGGTGCTGCGCATCGAACCCGGGGCTACAGTCACTGTCACCACCACCGCTGGGGTGTACAGAGCCCCCCGGCTCATCATCACGGCCGGAGCCTGGACTGGTGCCTTTGTGGAACCCCTGGGTCTCCGCCTGCCACTGCAGGTAAGGGTCAGTGACGTGGAGGGGTGGCATGATCATGGCCAGAGCTAATGGAGTGCCTCCAGCCCCTGCGCATCGACGTCTGCTACTGGAGGGAGAAGCAACCTGGGAGTGCCGGCATGGGCAGTGTCAGTCCCTGCTTCTTGACCCTGGGGCTGAGCCAAGCCCCCCACGGCATCTACGGGCTGCCCTCCCTTGAGTACCCCGGTCTGATGAAGGTGAGCAGGGCACAGCGGTGGCGAGGGGATCCCTTAACCAGCCCAACCTGACCAGCTGTCCTCCAGGTGTGCCACCACCATGGCAGCCCCACTGACCCTGAGAAACGGGATCAGGTCCTCTCGGGTGTCCCCCGCCCCGACATCGCCTTACTGAGCAGCTTCATCAGCAGTTATCTGCCTGGGCTGGAGCCCCAGCCAGCTGTGATGGAAACGTGCCTCTACACGGTGAGATCCACCCCCAGGGCATGGATCCAGGCATCCGGGATCCTGAGCCCTCCCCCATCCCAAGGTGGACCTTGCTATTCCTTCACCCCCCACCTTGGATCCCCCCATCCTGGCTCCTCACCCTCAAACCCTGGCTCCCCCAGAACACTCCCGATGAAGATTTCATCCTGGACCGGCACCCCAAGTTCTGCAACATCGTCATCGGCGCTGGCTTCTCAGGTAGGCAAGGGCACCCCCTTCCCCAACCCAGCACCCCAGAGCTGTCCAGGGAGTGGTTGTGTCCCTACCTCCCCTCTCCTTCCCACAGGCCACGGGTTCAAGCTGGCGCCAGTGGTGGGGAAGTTGCTGTGTGAGCTGAGCCTGGGTGAGGAGCCGTCCCACAACATGGCCCCCTTCGCCATCACCCGCTTCCCCGGCGTGCTCGGGGCTGCGCAGTAGGCGCAGGACTCCAGACATGCCCCCACGGCATCACACTGGCCTGCAGCTGTGCCCCTGCATCCTGGTGTCCTTACACCTGCTGTGCCTCCGTCCCCATGCATCTCCATCACCCTGCACCCTGGCAAGTCCCAACATGCTGCACTCCTCCAACCTCACACTCCTGATACCCTGCATCCCCATGTCCCCATATTCCGCCATCCCACCATCCCATTGGGCACCAATCCATCCCAGCTGCCCTGCATCTGTGCTCCCCAGCACCGCTGCAACCCCACATCCCAGCAACCCCGAGTCCCTGCATCCCAGCATCCCCCATGCCGTGCGGTGCCAAGCCACCTCTACCAAGCACCCGCTCCTGAGGAACAAATTAAGAAGCTTTGTCAGCCTCATGAAGATGGAGCTGGAGCAGCGCGGAGAGACACACTCGCTTAGGAGTCAAGTTAAATGTTTTAATGTTAAATGTGCCATTTTATTATCATTAGATCGCTCCCACTTAATGAAAGCGCATTAGCGCAGCGTGGCTTTATGGCAGCGAGCACCGGGCTTGGCCTGTGTGTTTCCGAGAGATGGTGGGGAAAGGGAAACAACCTGGTTTGCCAAGGTCCCAGGAGTGTGGGGGGTTCCCGGGGCTGGGTGCAGGGCACAGCACATGGCACGGGGACAGCACATGGCCAGGGCCAAGGCCAAGCCGTGCAGGCGGCCAGCAATGCACATCACCATCTCCTCTGCGTTAATTATTTAACGCCGGCAGGCAGAGGCTCTGTCCCGCTGCTCATCTGCATATTTATGAAGATTGATAAATGATTCAGCACTGGCACCCACGAGGGTTTTCCCCCCCCACCCCTCCCCAGCACCCATGGGTGCAGCAGGCTCAGGGAAGAGGCTAGACTTGGCCTTTCCATGCAGCCCTGCAGCCAAGCCACAGCTGGAGCCATTCCACCAGACCCTGCTACCATGCAGACACCCCCCCAAAACGGGGAGACCCCCCCAGCACATGGAGCAGGCAGCAGCCAGTGTCACCAGCCAGAAATGACGTTTATTTTCATACTGAAAGTAAAGGAGGTGGGGGAGGATGCACAGCTGGGCTAGTGCAAAACAGCCAGGCAGGGGTGGGGGGCTGGGGGGTGACAAAAACCCAGGTGGGCACGTGGGACCCTGTCCCCATGTCCCCTTCCCGGCTGCCATGCCGCTGCTCCCCGGGGCCCGGCCAGCGAGAGACGTCTTTGGCTCAACTAAAAGGGGTGTAAGAGGACGGCAGGGTGCCTGAGGGGGGAGTTTAAGTTACAAAATAAGGAGCCAGCAGGCACTGAGGAATAAATCCAGGGTGCCAGAGCAGCCGACTCCGCCGCCAAGGACAGAGGAGCTGGGAAGGTGGGGGGTGCAGCCAGCGAGCCGGCCGGGCTGCTCCTCCCACGGCTGGAAGACGGGGTGGGCGGCTGCGTGTGTCCCCCCACCCCGTGCAGAAGAAATACCGGCTGCCCGGGGCGGCCCCGGAGCTGAGTGTTCCTGGCGCGTTGGGAAGTGGCGATGGGGGGCTAGGCGGGGGTCTCGGCAGCCCGGCTCTCCGCCTCGCTGGCACTGGGGGAGCTGCGGGAGGAGCGGCGTGTGCTGTCCCCGGCGTCCTGCTCGTCATCCCATCTGTCGTAGGTGAAGGTGTGCCGGGAGCTCGGGGGGCTGCGGGAGAGACAGGGGTTATGGGGGTCACGGGGGGGCTCCATGCCCCCAGCATGGCTCGGCTGCTGAGCACAACTCCCCTCCAGCTGCAGCGGGAGCTGCAGTGAGCCAGCACAGTGGTAGCCAGCTGGATGGAGCCTTGATTGCCTCCTTTTTTATTATTTCTAAGATATTTGGGACATGGCTCACTGCAAACAACTCCTCGCCGTGCTGAGCTGAGCCCCTGCTCTGCAGTGGGGCTGAGCTGAGCCTGCCCATGCTCAGGAAAAGGCTCGTGGCCCTGGATGCCAACACCAGCACTCCCAGACACCCTGACTGAGGGTCCTGGTTGTACCCAAGCACAGCGCTGGGTGCTGGAGATGTTGTTCCCCCGGTGCCCCATGATGCCTTCCCTGGTCCTGGGACAGGCAGCTCAATGGCAACCACATTTCCAAAAGGCTTCTTTCCCTTCCTCCAGCCATTCTCCTTTTCAAGCCGTCAGAAAGGATGGAAGCTGCTCTGAAATCGCTGCTGGTGAGCCCCGGCACACCCTCTCCTCTGCATCAAACGGTGCAGAGCCCCGAAGTCTTGTAGTTTGAGGCCATTCACACACCAGATTCCCATCACAGGCACCCGACAGGGCACAGGGCAACTCCTCTGAGCTCCACCTCCCCACTCCGGATCCCCCGCTGTGGGTGCTGCATCCCCAACCCACACTCACACACTGCGACGGGTGCGTGTTAGTACCTATCCCACTCCCCCCTGCCCTCGGGGGCTGTGCTGCTCGGCAAACCCTTAAATTTCCTTAATAAATCCACGTGTCCTGGCCAGTGGCTGGGGAGCCAGGAGAGGATTAGCACTTCCTGCTGTCCCGCAGCTGCTAATCCTGAACACGCTGCGTCCTGGCAGCACGGGCAGCTGCCGGCCCCGCTGCGGCCATGCCGGCGATCTCCCCACGGATGGAGATGCGTTGGGGATGCCCTGCAGCACCCCAAAAGCAGGGCTGCTGCAGGCACAGAGGGGTGCCCCATCCCGGCGGAGGTGAACTCCATGTCCGGAGTCAGGAGAGGGTTAGGGCGAGCAGTTAGTGGCACACGGGGAGGTTCATGCTGCACGGCACACACCGCTCCCACCTCCTGCCTCAGTCGCTCTCGGGACGGTACAGGTACTTCATCATCAGGCTGTCCACCTGCTTCTTCCGCTGCTTCTCCTCCTTCTTGCCCCGGGCAGGACGTGTCGGCTCCTCGCCCCCTGTCGCCCGCGGGCCCTTCTTGACACTGGAGGTGCTGCGGTAGGAACTGGTGGAGCCGGAGGAGGACTCGGAGGAGGAACTGGAGTCCGATGATGACTGCTGCTTCTTCTTCTTCTTCTTGGATTTCTTCTTGGCTTTCTTGGCGCGCTTTTTGGCGCTCTTCTTCTTCCGCTCCTCCTCTTCCTCGGAGGAGCCCGAGCTGCTGCGGCAGCGGCAAGTGTGCCGGGAGAAGTCGAGGGCGGATGCGGAGCGGCGCAGGCTGCCGGAAGGGCGGTCGGCGGCGCCCAGGGGGGCCGCGCTCCGGACACTCCGGACACTCCGCACACTCCGGCCATCGTCCCCTGAGTCGGCCTCGGGGCTGGAGCAGCCCCTGACCCGCAGCGGGCGGTAGCTCAGCACCTCTTGGATAGCGGCTTCCAGGTCGGGGTCGAGGTAGGAGCGGTGCCGCACGGGACGGGCGTCCCCAGGACCCTCCTCCTCGGAGGCTGCGCTGCGGGGCCGTGGGGGCACAGAGAAGCTGCGCCCCAAGAGGGGCTGCCCGCGGGACCCCTCGTCCGCCTCATCCAGGCGGCTGCGGGCCAGGGAGAGCCGCGACTCAGGGCGGCCCTCGGGCCCCCCGCGCCGGCTCCGCAAGCTCCCGGGGCTGGAGAGGGCGAAGCTCAGCACCGAGCACCCCTCGTCCAGATCATCGCCATCCTCCAGCCCGCGCCAGGAGGCGGAGGAGACTCGGCTCACTGGGGCGGAGGCGACAGAGGCGACAGAGGCTTTCTCAACGTCGGTGGCCGAGAGGGACCACCGCTTGTCCAGCCCTTGGCGAGCCCGGCCGCTGGCGTCGGCGAAGGCGCGGGCGATGACGGCCGCCCGGTCCTCGGGCTCGCCGCCGCGGGCCGCCCTGCGGGGAGGGCGCTCGGGGGAAGGCGGCCGCTCGCTCAGGGCGCTGAACAGAGTCTGCTCATCCCCGCGGCCGCCTATGGAGTCCTTGAGGCCCGGCCGCTTCCTGTAGCTGAGGGAGCTCAACACCGACACCGGCCGCTCCTCGGGCTCGGGGCCGTCCGGCGGGGCTGACCTGTGCCGCGGCACCGCGGCCCCGCACGCACCGGGGAGACAAGAGAGACACGGAGATGAGCAGAAGGGCGGGGGGGGCGGCAAGGCGGCCGCGGCAATTTGCGTCAGCGGGAAATGGCATCGTGGAAAAATGTCATGTAAATGTGGGAATTGTTCTAGCCCAGCACTTTGATTCCCCTTTAAAGTGTTGCCTTCAATTTATTTCATTGTCGGCTACCTAGAACCGCTGCGTTTGATTCCCGACTTCAGAAAAGGTGGAATTATCTCCAATAACAAAATGTTTTACATCTGCACCGCTGAATAAATTAAACCAATTAACAGAAACCAGCTCAGATCTTTCCCCCCTGCTCGGCAGAGGGAGGGAGTCCCCTGGGACTCCTGAGCCCTGCTAGGAAATTGGGTTTGGATAAAAGCAATCTGCACTCAGCAGGCAAGCGTTTTCCACACGGAAGGGGAGTGGGGATGTGTGCCCCAGCCCCACGCCGTGGGTGCACCTGGGCATGTCCCCCACCTCTGGCAATGTTTTCTGAGAGTTGTGGGGAGGGATGTGGTGGGGGCTGCAAAGGAGGGCAGGATGGAGCAGGGAATCAGCCCTGGAATGATGGAATGCTGCACAGAGCTAGAGCCCAGCACCGTGAGCCCTGGGGAGGGAGATGGGGTGGGGGCTGTGGATGCCCATATGCATCCAGAGTGGGATGAGGGAAGGGGGACCAGGGAGGTCCCCTTGGGTGGGGGACATGTGTCCCCAATAGAGACAGACCTGCTCACCAGGATTAACCTTTCCCTGTCTATCCACATGAGCACCAGGTGGGAATACAGCACCAAGTGCCACATCCCACGGGCACCCATTCATCCCTGTCCGTGTCCCTGCACAGCTCAGCCTGTCCTCTGCCCACCAGCCCCATGCCCAGTCCTGCACCCACCTGCTGCCCTTCAGGCTGCCGTCATCCGAGAGTGCTTTGGAGGAGCCTTTGTTCTTGGAGAGCCAAGACTTCACCCCATCCACGCGCTCCTCCAGCTCCGAGTCCACATCTGAGTCACCGTCGCTGCCAGAGGAGTGGGTCAAGGTGGAAGAAAGCAAGAGGTTAGCATGGGGCAGTGAGTTTTCGGGTGTTGGAGAGATGAAAGTGCACTGGAAGGCACCAAATCTCTCCAGTACCCACTGCCTGTGTACCCTGGCATGGGTGAAACCCCATCCCATGGTCCTGCTCCATCTCTGGGGCATAACCTGCATGCACAGAGCTCAACCTGCAAGCCAGGGGCTCCCTGAAACACCCCAAACTCCCAAATCACACCCAAGGGGCCTGCCCAAGGGGCTCCTACACCCTCTGTCCAACATCCCTCCCTGTCACTGCATGGCTCCAGGGCTGGAGACAGTGGGGCTGGCTTTGGGGTAGCAGGCAGGGCACAGCTCCAGAAACATAGGAGATTTCCAGCTCCAGGACTGGGAAGGAAATAAGTGGGTTCATTTTATAGGCCGCCATCGAGTGCAAAATTACAGCAAGGAAGAGCGATGCTGATGGCCCCGGGTAAACAGGAGTTTAGCAGGCGGAACAGAAACGACTCCGGCACGGCGGGCGCGGGAGCACAGCGGGCAGATTTACAGCCCTGCCGTGCCCGAGAGCCCCTGATTTACGTCCCAGCGTAAAAAAAGTCCTATCTGGCTTAAACCATCTAATTTATAACGGCCGTTCGTAACCATATTGATTGCCTTTAGAAAGAAGGTGCTGTCTGCATTGCAAAATCCATTCCTCCACGTTAAAAGCATCCCTGAATAAATCTCTCTTAATACCTCACCGCTTACTGCTTTCATTAGGGTTATGGCAGCACCGGCGGGATCTATACAGAAATTGAAGCAGTGTGGTCCCCGCTCGCCACCCCGCTCCCTCCAGGCCACTCCAAGGAAGGGATGTATCATAGGATCTTAAACGGCCTTTTATCCGCCTGGTTTTGGGCTTATGCCCTGCCTGGGAATGACGGCAAACAGCACAAGGGATAGGCTGGGATAGACCCTGTATATGAATCCTTCTCGTTAAATTCAAAGCAACGAGCCGCACTCCATCCTGCGCATCTCCCTCCCCTGCAATACATCCAGGCAACGCTGGCCTTGGGGAAAAAAAAACCAACAAAAAAACCCACAGAACGACACAAAAAAACCCCCCCAGCAAGCCCCAAAAACAAGCTCTGGGGGCAGCTAAGGTTTTATGACCAACGGAATTAAACTCCACATCAAACACAGCTCATGTCCAGGCAAACGTGCCGTTAGTTAAGCAGCACCCGGGTCGCAGGGGCGACCATGGATGGGGGTATTAATTAGTGGCAGCAGGGCTCCACGCTGACACAGTGGTCATCAGCCATGGCAGAGCATCACCCCCCACCCCATCCCGGGGGCTCATCCCAGGAGCTCATCCCGTCCCCACGCCTGGGATGCGGTTATGTGCCGTGCCGGGGGTGCTGTTAGGACATGCAGGGTGGGCCAGTGGCATGCGGGACCCCGGCCCGCGGGGGTGAGGTGGGGGTTAGGGGAGGGGAGGAAGGAAAGAGATGCTCCTCACAGTTTACTCTTTCTTTTCTGATACTTTGCCACCATGTCCTGCAAACTGGGAGGGGTTTGGGGGCAGGGGCGGAGTGGGGAGAAACACAACAGAAAATAAATGAAATGAAAGGAAAATTAAAAAAAACATAAGCAGGTGGGGAACAGATGGGGCCAAATTAAATGGTGGGGAAGGGATGAGGGAAGGAGGTGTGGCTGCCCTGCACCCCTGGAGTAGGGCTGCACCCAGCTGGATTCTAGCATTCCAGGCTGGTTCCCAGCATCCCAGGCTGGGTGCTGGAGCGTATCCTAAGAAAGGCAACAGAGCTGCGGAAGGGTCTGTTGCACAATCCTGATGAGAAGTAGCTGAGGGAGCTGGGGCAGCTCAGCCTGAAGAAAAGCTGCTAAGGGGGTACGTTCTCACTCTCTACAACTCTCTGAAAGGAGGTTGTAGCCAGGTGGGGGTCAGGCTCTTCTCCCAAGGAACAAGTGATAAGACAAGAGGACACAGCCTCAAGTTGTGTCATGGGAGGTTTAGATTGGATATTAGGGAAAAATTCTTCACCAAAAGGGTGGTCAGACATTGGAACAGGATACCCAGGGGAGTGGTGGAGTCACCCTCCCTGGAAACATTAAAAAAAAGTGTGAATGTGGCACCTGGGGGACATGATTTAGTGCTAACATGGCAGTGCTGAGTCGATGATTTCAGAGGTCTTTCCCAACCTAAACAATTGTATGATTCTATAATTCTATCCTGAGCTGGGCTGGATCCCAGCATCCCAAACCTCCTGCCAGCTTGTACTGCCCTGGCTCCTGGGGCTTCCTGGGCTGTTTCCAGCCAGCTGGCATGGCCCTGGATTCATTTCAGGCACCTCCACAAGTGAGTGAAGCTCACGGGGGCTGCGGGTGGACGGAGGGATGGATGCACGGGTGCATGGACTGATGCCTGTGTGCACAGGTGCCCGATGCACAGATGGACAGACACGGGTGCATGGACAGATGCACGTGTGCACGATGCATGGATGGATGCACAGACAGCATCCTGCCAGGGCCAGGCAGAGCTGAGGGGTCCCCGTGGCATTTCCGGAGTGGCGAGGGGAAGCGGTGACCCCCAGGGGCGCACGGGAGCCAGGCCCAGGTCCTCTCACCTGTTGATGAGGTCCTCATTGCTGTCGCTCTCCATCTCATCCTCGATGGCCGCCTGCAGGTCCCCGATGCGTTTGAAGGCCAGCTTCAGGTCTGACTGCAGGCTCTGGTTGGCGGCTTCCAGGCTCTCCAGGTCCATCTCCTGAGGGAAGGGAGCGGGGTGAGCCAGGTTGCTCAGGGAACATCCCCCTGCCCCCTGCCTGGCCCTATCACAGGTGCCTCACCAGCTCGTGCTTCTTGCGGCTGGCCTCTGCCTCCTTCTTGGCCAGCTCGCCCATCTCCTCCTTGACATCACGGAGCTGCCGCTGCAGCCGCTTGTTCTGCTCCTTCTCCCGGTTCTCGGCGGCTGCGCGCTGATCCCGCTCCTCTGTCAGCTTCTCCATGTTCTCCTTCAGCCGCGTGGCCAGGCTCTGCGGAGCAGCAGGGTCACCCCAAATCCCCCCATGGACCTCTCATCCTGCATGCCCACCCTCACCCCGACACCCACAAGGGGCTGATGAGAGGACAGATCCCATTCCCATAAATTTACACAAGGAGGTGGAGGAGAAACCACCCCCTCTCAGGGCCAGGGAAGGGGCAGAACAACAGCAAGGGCTTTGTTGAATTGGAAAAATAGATTTAACTGTGTGTGAAGTAATTAAAACATGTAACGTAGGGAAAAAATAGCTCCCGTTCTCCCCCAGCCACTGAGCCAGCCGCTGCATATTTATGGCCCCAGCAGAGAGAGTGGGGAAGGAAATAATAGCTTGGAAAATATGAAGAGGAGAGCTAAGCTGCTGCACTCCCTGGCAGAGCTGCGGAGGCAGAATATAAAACAGGCTGCGTTCGCGGGACTGGGGAGTCTATAATTTCCCTAAGTCGATGCAGGGAAAGAGCAGCACTTTGCCGGGCTGGGTGGTGGATTACTGTTATCAGTGCTTGCAGGGAGCCTTCCCTGTGGAGACAGGGATGGGCTGCCAGAGGGGGAGGGCTGCAGCGTGGGGGGTCCTGGGGAAGGGATGCGCTCAGCAGACCCTCGGGCAGCCTCATTATGGTCCTGTTGCATCCCAGTCCCAGGTGGAGAGGAGGGAGAGACCCGTGACTACCTCCAGGCGCTTGACTTGCGTCCTCTCGAACTCCAGCCTGGTCTCCAGCTCACGGATCTTGGCCTCTTGCCGGCTCACCAGCGACTTGTCCACCATGGATTGCTCCAGGAACTCCAGCTGGCTCTGCAGACCTTGCAGCTGCGGGAGGGGGTACAGCCTCAGCCTCGACCACAACCTCCCTGCACCGCTGCCACGCTGTCCTGGAGGAGAGCTGCTGGCCATGCTGCTCCCATCCTGATGGAGAGCTTCCCACGGGACTGCTCTGCACCCCCACAGCGCAGGAGGTCACACATGGTGTGGCCAGCGGGTCTCTGGGTGCCCCCCATCTCCCTGGCTTCACTTGGGGTATATCCCCACCTTTTCCTGGAGCTCCTGCTTCTCCTTGCTGACCTCCTCCAGCTGTGCCTGGAGGTCGTTCATCTGCGCCAGGTCCCGGGATGCCTGTGGGACACACCAGGACCATCAGCAGGGATCTCACTGCGCTGGCTCCAAGAGGCATATTTAGGGGCAGTGGGGTGGGTGCAGCTGCTGCTCCCCCCTCACCTGAGCCACAGCTGCCTTGTGCTTCTTCATCAGCTCATTCATGTCCTCCTGGTCCTCCTCCAGCCGGCTCTGCACCTCGTTCTTTTCCCGCTGCAGCCGGCTCAGCTGCTCTTCCAGCTGCAGGGAGCCACATGTGTCTCCTGCTGCATCCCGTGAGCAGGACACTCATCCCCCAAACCCACCCCAAACAGCGTGGGGTCACCCTGCTGGCACCGTGAGTGCAAGTGGGGCATGGCCCCACCACAGTGCATCACACCCCAAAACCACTCACCGCTGCCTTGGCCTTGGAGAGGTCATCGATCTGCAGGTGGAGGTCCTCGATCTCCACCTCCATGGATTTGCGGGCCTTGACGGCGGCCGCGCAGGTGAACTCCGACTCCTCCAGCTGCAGGGATACAGCTCAGCACCCAGCCAGGGAACAGAGACACCCCAAGGTGTCCCTCAAAGGCTGCGGTTTCTGGGGGGTGGCAGGGGGTGGATGCACACCTGGTTCTTGAGCTGGGTGATCTCCCTCTTGCTGGGCGCATTGTTCTTCAGGTGGTCCAGCATGATCTGGGCATCAGCCAGCAGTGCCTTTGTTCTCTTCAGGTCCCGCCGCAGGCGCTTTTCCGTCTCGAAGTCCCGCTGGTTGGCCTGTGGCAGGGGGAACCATGCCAAGGCTCCACATCAGAGGGGTGTCCACCCCACCACAGCCACCTCGGGGTCCCCAAAGCAAGGGCACGTGCCCTTCACCCCACCTGCTCGCTGACAGCAGATAACTTGCTCTCCAGCTCCCGTTTCTCTCTCAGCACCTTCTGCTTGTCCTCATACTCCTCCTCCAGCTGCACCTCCATCTGCTTCAGCTGGGGGACAGCCAGGGGGCAGCTGGTCAGGGAGGGGTCATGACCCCCCTCCTCGTGTGTCCCCACACACCGGGGACACCGGGTGACCCCACTGGCCGGGTGTTTGCGCAACCAGAGGTGCAGAGCCCGGCGTGCGCTGGCCCAGGCAGCAGAAGGACTGGTCGGACCCGCCGGGCCGGTGGAGCCGGCCTGCGGTCGGCTGCGTGGGAGCCGAGTGCTGCGTGACAGTGCCCGGCTGGCAGCTCCCAGCATCCGGCCAGGGCATGGGGATGCATCCCAGGCCTTCCTGGGCAGAGGGGCCACGGCTGAGCCCTACCTTCTTCTGGCATGACTGCCGGATCTCCTCCACCTCCTCATCACGGCTCTCCACCTCCTTGGCGTGGGTCTGCCGCAGACGCTCCATCTCCATCTCCAGCCGCAGCTTGGCCTGCAAGTGGTGGGGATGTGGTCAGAGCAAAGGGGGCATGGGGACCCCTCCATGCCACTCTCCAGACACCACTCACCCTGAAAACCCCCCGGTCTGAGGCCAGCTGAGCTGCCCGCCCCATGGTGACCTGCTGGGCCATGGCACGGCCGGCTGGGAGCCGTGTCGGCCACTGCGATGCCTGGCCTGACGCCGGGCTGAGGGCGACTGCCTCCTCTTCCCAGGCAAGCCCAGCCCAGGTAATAACAGCCCTGCATGAAACCACCCCACCCAGAAACCTCGCCCCTCCCCGCTGTACCTGCTCCAGCATCTGGATGGTCCCAGCCTGCTCATCCAGTTCCTCCTCCTGGTCTTTGACCTTCGCCTCCAGGTCTCTCAGCTGTTTCTTCACCTTGGCCAGGGAGGCTTCGTCCTTTGACTCCTGGGAGGAGATGTCCTGCAGCTCTGCCTCCAGCGCCTCCGCCTTCTGCGTCAGCCCTGCGATGTCTGAGTCCTTGTCCTGTGAGAGATGGAATCATTGTCAGCCCGGGGCACCCGGTGACTGGGAGACCAGAGAGGAGGCCAGGGGCCACTCACCTCCAGCAGCTGCTTGAGGCCAAAGACCTCGGCCACCAGCACATCCTTCTCACGGCTCAGCTTCTCCCGCTGCAGCCGTTCCCGCTGCGCCTCGTCATGCGCCTGCGAGAGCTCGCTGTCAAACCTGCACAGGGGGAGAGGGGCGGGCACTCAGCACCCCACGGACTGGTCCTCAGCCCCGTGCCAGGGCACTGTGCTGAGCACCCCCTTCCCACGGCAGCAGGCACTGGGAAGGGCAGTGTGCTGCCGAGTGCTCGTTGGAAACACACTGTTGATGAGTCTTTAATTGCCAGCACGGTGGCACCGAGTCACTCGGAGAAACTCCTCCCGACGCCTTTGCTCCGCGCTAATGCGGAGCGCAGCGCCCGCCGCGCCGACCCCAGGAGCACCTCAGCTGTTCTGCAGGGCCAGCACGTGCCAGTGGGGCTGTGGCTGCCAATGGCAGGGGCTTGGCTATGCCGAGGCAGCCAGGGACACCAAACCCTCCAGGCAGGACGTGGAGGGGTCTCAAGGAGGGATGGGCTCTTGTGGCAACTCAGTTCCCACAGCTGCATCCCAGTGCCAGGGTCTCATGTGACATGGCACTGGTCCCATCCCCGGAGGGCACACACGACATTCCCTGAGGGGACACAAGCCCCTGGTGGGGGAATGCTCAGCACAGCCTGTAGCCAGACAGCACCGTGGCAGCCTCTCTCACTGCCCCTGGGATGGGATCAGCCGGGTTTCCTCCGAAATCACTGCCTTTGGGGCTTGGAAAACAACCCTGTGCTTGAGTTTGTGACCTGCGTTAAACACCTCGGCAGCTAATCCCCATTTTTCCTCGCACTGGGTAATAAACAGCTGCATTAGCACAGACTCCAATCCGCGGAAATTGAAATTAATTAGATTGGATTCTCTCGCTGTATTTGTGTGTGCGATCATTACCATAATGAGATGAAAGCGTCCCTGCTGCTTAATAACGTTAGCAAACTTTGGGGCTGGGAGAGGGGACGGGATGGCAGCGCATTCTGAGCAGAGATGCAGGGCACTAACAACCTCCACCATGGGGCATGACCCCATATGGGGGGAATCACTCTGCTCCAGGCTCCCCAGAAGGGCAGGGGGATCCCCCCCGACAACAAACTCATCCACCCTGGGCAGCCCCATCCCGCTGGAGACACCTCAGCCAAGTAAGAGCTGGTGAGGTGCCCAAATCCCTGCTAAAATGGTAATGCCACTCTGCCAGAGGCGTGTCCCCCGTGTCCTCCCCCGCCACCAGCGCACAGTCCCCACCTCCGCTGCTTCTTCTCCAGGTCATGGTTGCGTCCCTGCTGTCCCTCGAGGTGCAGCTTGGTGTCCTGCAGCTCGGCAGCAAGGCGCTGGCACTTCTTCTTCAGCTGCTGCAGTGCCCGCTGGCTCTCCTCGCTGTCCGCCTGCAGGTCCGCCAGCTGCGGGCAGGAGCGGGCAGGGCGGTGAGGGCTCCGGGATGCCACCACGTCACTGCTGTCCTGGCCATGCTGAGGGGACCAGGGAGTCCCCAGGGCTGAGCCCCACTCACCTTGCGCTCCAGCTGCCTCTTGCCCTGCTGCTCCACCTCCAGCTTGTCCTCCAGCTCCTGCTGCAGCCGTTTCTTGGTGAAATCGATCTCCCGCACTGCCCGCTCGTATTTCAGCCGCCATTCGCCGCCTGTGTGGGGAAATGGGGTCACCAAGGGGCTGTGGGGGGGCACGAGGAGAGGGGGACACTCAGGGTGTGCCAGCGGCCAGCACCGGAGGCAGGACAGTACCTGAATCATCATCGTCGAGCTCCCCGTTGAGTTCAGCTGCCCGGATGAGCCGAGCCTCCATCACCTCCATCTCCATGGATTCCATCTGCTTCTTCAGGGCATCGTACTTGGCCTGGGAGGGTACATGGCCATGGTGAGTGCCATGGTGGGACGGCAGACACTGTGAGGCTGGGGAAAGGCACATTTACCTGCAGGTCCTTCATCTCCTTCTCAGCCCGCAGCCTCTCGGCCGTCTCGGCGTCCAGCAGCTGGGAGGCCGACTCGCCGGTGTTCCGCTCGTCCGTCAGCTCCGACGTCAGCTCTGTGATCTGGGGGCGGTGGGGGGGACGGGGCCATGGGCTGGGGCAGGCTGGCACGGCACCGCACCCCATCCCGGCACCGGCAAGAACCTACCCTGCTCTCCAGGCGGTCGCTGTTGAGCCGCAGCTCGTTACGCTCCTTCTCCACCTTCTCGAGTTTGCTCTTCAGCTGCTGGATCTCTTCCTGCAACAGAGCAGGCGGTGAGGGAGGGGGCAGGCGCAGGGAAGAGGCTGGCGGGTAGGAGGCTGGCAGCTCTCTGCCCCTCCCCAGCACCCCCCCAGCGCAGGATGGGCAGGGTGGGGGCTCCCCAGGGCCGCTCTCCCCTGCCAAGGGCTGGGCAGGGACTTTCCCCAACCCGCTCCGCCGTCGTGCCGACTCCAACCCCATAAATGGTGTCGAAATGCCAGGCAGTCCCAGAAAAGCTGGAGAGGGGTCCCCGCATCCCATGGGAGAGAGGGTGGGAGTAAATCCACCCATCAGCAGCTTGCTGAAGGGTTTGGGTGCACCAAGCCCAGGTGGGGAGGGAGGGGGCCCACCAGGATGCCCAGGGACCACCAGCCAGTGCTGTAGAGGCATGCTTGGCTGCCAGCATCTTCCTCTTCCCTCCTATGGTCCCAGCACAGGCTGGGGGGGCAGGAGGGGGCCCAGGTGCCCCCACCCAGGCGCCTGTCCCTGGTGGGTCGGGGTGAAAGCTGAGCCAGGCAGCAGCTCTGTGCCGGGCAGGCTCGGCGGCTGCACCAGTGTCTGGTTGCCGGCGCGAGCAGAGCCCCCGCATTTGCCTCTCGGCACACGGTTTCATTTCCATTCTCCACGCTTGTAATTGGGCTCAAGCAACAGCCGGCTCTCGGGATGCTAATGACATGCTGATTCGCAAATTAGGGAGCAATTCGAGCCTGGCGCTGACGGGGCGCAGGCAGACATGGTCCTGCATCTCACCCCATCAGGGACTCCGGCATCCCAACCCACCATGGGATCCTGTGCCACAATCCACCACAGGATCCGGCATCCCACACTTCCCTGGGTTCTGCTTCCCACCCCACTGCAGGATCCTGCATCACACCCCACCGTTAGCTCCTGCATCTGACCCCACCACGGGGTCCTGCATCCTACCCCACTGCGGGGCCCTGCCCAGCACCAACGGTCCCCCAAGCCCTCCCTGCTCCACCCAGCATCCCCTGGCACAGATACCCACGTCTTTGCCACGGATCTGGTCCTCGGTGAGCTGCACCTCAATGAGGGGCCGCACAGTGGTGAAGAGCTTCCACCAGGGCCAATCCTTCACCCCTTTGTTCTTCTTGATGTTCTTCTGCACACAGCGGATGGCCAAATCCTGGATCTGTGCAGGGCATGGGGTCAGCACAGGGTATGGGGACAGCACAGGGTGCTGCCAGCAGGGCAAAGCGGAGTGGGTGGGTGCTCAGCACCCTCACCAGCACCCTGGCATGCTCCCCTTTGTTAGCACTTGGGCTAATTGCACCAGCGAATCTGCTGTTTGATCCTCTCCAGCCCCTCTAAATGCCAATCCCAGGAAGGCAAGGCACTGCGAGATGCCTATTTTACACCTTCTCTAATGATAAAAGCAGGAGCCGAGGCGTCGCTTCATCCTTCCGTGGCGATGCCCAGCAGCCTCCCTGCCGGTTCCCCCTGGCCCCCCGGTTCCCCCTGGCCCCCCACGGCTCCGGGGGAGGCGGGAGGAGGAGGTGCTGGCCCAGGAGCCGCAGAAAGGCTGCACTGCCCATTTTAGGCGAAATTGTGCAGCAGAGCGGGGAGGGGAGAGTCACTGGGACGAACCTTTCTCTTCTTGAAGTGCTGCCGTGCCAGGAAACCCCTGCACGCTGCCTGGAAAAGGGTGATGTTCCTGCTGGTCTGCGTGTCCCGCTGCTCCTCCAGCCTGGCCAGTGATCCAGCCCGGAAAAACACCTGCGGGAGGGGAGCAGGATGGCGATGGGTGCTGGCATCCCTCTGGCCACGCTGTGCCCCCCTCCCACTGGTGGGGATGCGTCTCTCCCCTCTGCAGCCACCGGTCCTGTCCCACCGTGGGGTTTTATTCCCCAGGCACGAGGAATGCCGTGGGTGGGAGCGAACAGTGCTGCCCTTTTGCTGTCCCACCGTGCCGTGACGCACAGCCCTGCCCACACCCACACCCAGGGTCGGGCACCATACCCGGCTCAAGCCCATGTGGTAGCTGCTCTTCTCCAGGTCCAGTGACTCCAGGAGCTCCTCCACTGCCTACAGGGAGGGAGAGGTGTCAGGGCCAGGCATTCTGGGGTGCAGGGGACCTCAGACCACAACACTGGCCCTGACACGGGGCATGTACCCGTTTCTCATCCACCACGATGTAGTTGCGGCCGTGCTTCTTGGTCAGGTGTGGGGCCAGGACATCAAAGCGCCGCCTGAACTCTGCAAACACCATGTGGTCGGGGTAACCTGGGGGAGCAAGGGAGAGTGGGGCTGTGTGGGCAGCCAGGATGCCCGAGGGACAGCCCTATGTGCCTTGACACGCTGGGGGAGCTGACGGGGTCACCCCACGTGACACAGGCTCCCCATGGGGTCAAGCATAGCTAGGATGCCCTGAGCCTCCCCGGGGAGGTTTTCCTTGGCTGTGTCCTCCAGCAATTTTGGCCAGGATCTGAGGAGAAAGTGGCCAGATCCCGCCTCGGGAGGAGAGGAGGGACATGTGTTGCTTCTGCAAGTCCTGCTCTGGCTCCGCTCTGAGCTGCAGCCAACTCCTGCATCAGGCTCCAGAACTGAGCCTCCATATCTTAATTAACGATGAGGTATTGATGGGGACGCTGACCCTGGCATGGCTGGCTGGCTACAGCCATCGATCCAGAAGGTGTGCAGGTGGCATTGATTTCCAATCAAGGCAGGAAGGGTCCAGCCTCCAAGCAATAAACCCTCGTCCAGGTGGCCAGCTGGCCAACATATTGATAAATGCTTTGCTGAGCACAACCTAGAGGCCCTTATTCCAGTGGGACAGGGGCTGGATGCCAATGGGATTGCTGCCAGGAACCAGCGGCACCAGTGGAGACACCCAATTAAGGCCATGCCTGTCCCCAGTGGAGATAACGGCCCTGCAGGGGAGGGGGCACAGGGACAGGACCGCCCTGGAGAGATGCATGGAGGCTCCGGAGTTCAGAGCAAGGGCACGTGCTGAAGGGATTCCCAAGGGTCTTTGGCTCTCCAGCAAGGAGACGCAGCCAGGACCTCCACGGCGTCCATCCCCTGGCTTCCCCGGTGCCGGTGCCACGGCTCACCTTGGCGGTACATGCGGAGGGCGTCGAGCAGGCGGGAGCCGCGGAGCTGTGCGCGCAGGAGGGGCACGTCCAGCTGCATGAGCCCGGCCTCGCAGTGCTCCGCCGGCAGCTCCAGCTCGCTGCCGCTCACCCGCCGGCACGGCACAGCCTGGGGGTCCCCGCCGCCCCCCGCCTTGGGCAGGAAGCAGTGAACGAAGTGGAGCTTGGATTTCTTGATGCTGTCGATGAGGGCATCCTGCGGGCGTGGCAGAGCGGGGTGAGCGGTGACGTGCAGCGGTGCCCCAGCCAGATGCACCAGGCCCCCTTTGGACCTCCTCACTCACCACTTGCAGCTTGATCTGGATGCAGAGGGATTTCTTCTTGACAGCGGCCACGCCGGTGGTGAAGGTCTTGCGCATGCTGGTGGCCCGGCGCAGGGCCAGCTGGGAGCCCCCCTCCAGCCCCGCCACCGAGCCCGACAGCACCAGGGCCGACCCACCACGGCCAGCAAACAGGCTGCTGATCACCTTCCTGTGGGGCACGGAGGGGATGTCACCTTCCAGCGTCACCTCTCCCCACCCATGCTCCCACCTCGGGACCCTGCTCACTTCTGGGACTCCTGCAGCAGGACAGAGGCGTTTTGGGAGGCCGGGTTGTGCTTGACGTAGTTGAGCCATCCCGTGGCATCGTACTCCACCCAGTTGGTCCCCGAGCTGTGGCCCAGGAGGAAGTGTCGGGGCTTGTCACTAGGGAGCAGCGGGTCGTGCCCTGTGGGGACACAGAGCACCACTGGGCACAGCCCCGAGGACTGGTGCTTCGCTGGGGCATGGCCCTGAATCCCAGAGATGGTTTGGGTGGGAAGGGACCCTAAAGATCGTATCATTCCAACCCCCTGCCATTGGCTGGGACACCTTCCACTAGAGAGGTTGCTCCTGGTCCAGTGGACACATCCCCATGGTGTCAGGCCCCCTTCCATACCTTTCTTTCCCCCTTCCTGGGGGCCGTAGTAGGAGAAGAGCCTCTCCAGCAAGGTGTCCTCGTTGCCGCCCGGCTGCAGCGCCTCCTCCTCCAGCAGCCACAGCAGCCCCCGTGCCTCGTCCGTGCGGGCCAGCGACCGGACCTGCAGGGTCACCACCCTGGCAGCCAGTCCAGCACACCAGTGTCCCCCAAGGCAGGGACATGGGGTGACACAGGGGACTCAGGCCACTCAGGGAGTGTGCATCCTCACACAGCGTGAGAGGGCTCCTGCTTAGTGCAGTCCCAGCAGGGAAAGAGTCCTTATGGGACACTGGCAGCACATCTCACTGAGGTGAGAAATGCAGCGTTCAGGCACCCGTGGGCTGAAATCTAGCACAGAGTGGTGCCAGTAGCCCACCCTGGTCTCTGCAGCCTCCTCCAGCAGGGGCTGGAGGAGCCTAGGGACTGGAGAACCTTGGGAACCTGTGGACCCTGGGAACCTGAGCACCTTGGGGACCAAAGCACTGCAGGGACTGGAGCACCGCAGGGATCACACACAGTCTCCAGGCTCCAGGCCCACAGCACAGGCAGCTCCCAGGACAAGAGGGGAAAACCGTGCTGGTGGATTCACCAGGGATGTGGGCTGCACACACACTCGCACCCATGTCTCATGGCCAAGCATTCAAGACGGCCCCTTTCCTTCCCCTCACTACCAGCAAAGCGCCAAAAAGACACTCATCCACTGTCGTGATGTGGCTGGGAGGAAGAGTGGCGGGTGCTTACCAGTGCCTGGTGTGAGGACTGGTCTACAGCAGCTACAGAACCAGAGGAGCTGGGCTCAGCATCAGCCAGATTGAGCTCTATGTTCTCCTGGAGAGGGGGAACAGAGGCAGGTGAGCGCTCACACCACAGAGTAGCAGTGATAGAGACCAGGAGCCCATTAGGTTGTTGGTCTTGATGGGGTTTAGGGTGATACCAGGTGCTAAGTGGAGACCAGGACACATGGAAGGGTCCCCATGGCTGTCAGTGCTGAGATGGAGCAGCAGCAGTGACCACCACCATCTACAGCCACTTCACCCCTCCCAGCCCAGCCCTCCTGTGCCATGCTCCACAGCCAGCAGTGGGAGCCCTGGGAAAAGCCCTGGGCACTGGGCATCGTGTCAGAGCTGCTTTGGCTGCACTGGTCCAGAGTGACCTCTGGGTAAGAAATCAGGGGGGAGACCTAGGAGATGTTCATGTGGGTATGGGAGGGCAGGAGGGGAGGAGATGATGGCAGCCCTGGGTGTCCCTGGTACCTCCTTGTATCGCTCCAGCTCACGGGCAAAGGTGCGCTGGTGGAAGAGTTGCTGCAGGCGCTCCTGGGCATAGTTGTGGCAGAGCTCCTCGAAGGTGGCCCCCCGGCTCTGCCCTGCCAGCTCGGGGTTCTGCGCCCCGGGGCTGTCCACCACTGTCACCGAGCACACCGAGTGCTGGCTCGACTTCAGCGCCCTGCACGGAGCACAAAGGGACACAGTGGGGTGGGTGGGTGCTGCCACACACTACCCCAGCTCTCCCGCCGGCCCCTCAGCACGTACCTGTTGAGGAGGGAGATGAGTAGGGTGAAGAGCTCAGAGTACAAGCCAGCTGCCATGCCCTCCAGGCACTCCAGCGCCGTCAGCTTGGGACCTGGCCAAGGCAACCCTGAGTGTCCCCAGCCCGGTGTCACCCCGGGCCATCCGCTGTCCCCCCATACCTCACCCTACCTGTGCCACTGTCCCCCAGGGGAGATTCATCAGGGCCCTGCCGGAAGGAGGTGGAGCGCTGCAGGGTGCCCTTGGGGTGGTGCTTGAAGATGGCAGAGGAGAGCTCCTCCAGGCTGCAGCCCAGCAGGTACGCGGCTTTCTGAGCCCACTCGTGCCGTGCAAACTGCTTCCTCCCAGCTGGAGGGTGGAAAAGGGGGCTCAGAGCCAGCCAGGGCACCCCCAAAAATGGGGAGCATTCCCAACCAGGCCTGGGATGATGTCAGGGACCCCCAGAGTAGGCTGGTGATGCTGGGCACAGTGGGAGCACACGTTTTGGGGTTTGAGGAGACAGACACGTTTGGGGTCTAGAGGAGATGGGGGGTGAACAGCTCTGTGCAGCCGCAGGGCTGAGCCCAGAGCCACACCCTGGGGTGCAGAGTGGGGGTCCCCTTGCCACCACTACGCGGGGACCTCTGGGGCTCTGAGCCACCCCACACACGGGGACACGTCCCTGCTTGGTGACACGCACCGAGCAGCGCAGCCGCAAGGCAGCCAGACAGACACAGAGACACGGATGCTGGGGGAGGTGGGAGCGGGTTAATGGTGACACACAGGGACACGGCAGTGGGACGGCCGCGGCACGTGGGAGGGGGAAGCCAGAGACACGAGTGGAGAACGGGTCTTTACCTTCGTCGGCGTCTGCATTGCAAAGGGCGGCATGCACCATGCGAACAGAGACAGGGGTTAGAAACAAGGCACGCGGCGGCGCGGGGACGCCCTCCTGCCACCACGCCACCACGCACGTGCCAAGCCTGCCCCCTCCCCAGGCATCGCTGCAGTGAGACGCTGCGACCCGGCGCGGGGGGCCCTCCCCTGTGAGCCCCCGCCGCACCACGGGCACTGCTGGGGAGCAGCTCGGCTCTGCCCCGGTGCGTTGGGAGCCGCTGTCAGATCCGCCCCAGGGCCAAGGAAATTGGGGGGCTGGTGTGACTGAGCTGGCTCTGAGCACCCCCAGTGTCCACGTGGTGCAGGGAAAGCTTCACCAGCAGCACAGACCTGGGGGTGGGATGCTCGCCTCGGGCAGGATGCAGCAATGCTTTCCCCCAGCAGGATCTGGGGTTCCCCCCCAGCAGGCTCCCATGAAGAGGCTCCAGAGCTGCCTGAGCATCTCACCGTGGTGGCGGCAGCAGGGCCCTGCTGCCCTCTAGTGCCCTGAGAGCACCCCAAGGACCAGCACTGCACCCCCAGAGCACCCCACGGGCCAGCACTGCACCCCAATGTGCACCCAGACCCCTCTGGTTTCTCCCTCCTCATCCCCAACTCATATGCAAATTCCCTTGGTGCCACCAGCTCCAGGTGCCCATTTCAGGGATGCCATGCCCCAGTTCTCTCAGCAGCACGCAGCACCACAAGCGCTTCCAGCACAACGGGTGTAAAGAGAAAGCCACAGGGGGAGAAGAGCAGCCCCCAAAGCCAAATTTGCGATCCCCAGGGACGGAGAGTGAAGCTGGTGCTGTGGGAACCAGACTCACACCCATGGTGAGCTGTGTGTGCGAGGGCAGCTCTGCCCCACACCACCAGCAGTGCTGAAAGGACCGGGTTGGGGATCCTCGTGAGCAACAAGCAAATTTGGGGCTGCCAGGACCCAGCCAGGGTCAGGGTTGCTCCCAGCACACCGGCAGCATCCCAAGCCCCCATTTCAGCCCTCAAACCAGCACTGAATGGCACCTCCCAGAGCAGAGCCCCTCCCACTCCCATTACCGGCTCCGTCTGCCAGCGGCTCTGCGAGGAGGATGGAGGGAGAGGTGTTACACTGGGAAATGGGAGACACCCCACCCCCGCCAACGCCCTCAGTCCCAGCCAGGCCCCCATACCCCCAAAGCTGGCATGGCCCAGCCCAGGATGTAGGGGTGTTCAATTCCCATCAGTTAACAAGACCACCCAGACCATGGCAACAAAGCTGGGTGCCCCAGAGCATCCAGGGTGGCAGGGTACTGTCCCTCAGCTGACACAGCCCCACACATACACCCCCACGGCTTGGCTGCACTGGAGGGGGCTGTTTGTGAGGTGCTGAGGTGCCAGTGGTGGCTCTGGGACCCCTCACACCCATCAGTCCAAAACCTCCCTTTGTTAATGGCTCCCAGCTCATTACCTTTGGTGGCCCCAGCAGCTCCCAGGTGGTAAATGGCCCCCAGGATGAGCCAGAAGGCTTTCTGCTCATCGCCAGAGATGCCCATCACCTTCATGGCTGCCAGGAGCTTGCTGAACTGCTGGGTCGCCTTCTGCTTTTCCTCTGGCTGTGGAAAACAACAGGATCCATCAGTTTGGGAGCATGGCTCAGCCTCCCCATGCACTCAAACAGGTCAGGGACCCCTATCCCTCCCCACAGCCTCCCATGGCAGTGACCTTAGAGGGGGGCACGATGCCGAAGACATTGTTCTCTGCCAGGTGGTTGAAGTGAAGCTCAGTCCTGCAGGGATAAACACCACAGTTGGCCCTGTGTGGGAGGTCCCAGACCCCCCCAAGACGGGGGCTGTGCCCTGACCCCCCAGCTCACCGCAGGGTGCTGTCGGAGCAGGCCAGCAGGTAGTAGAAGACATGGAAGGTGGCCTCGCTGGCCGGGCGCCGGGCCACGCGCAACTTCTCCAGCAGCAGTGTCTGGTGGGAGAGTTGGGAACTGTCCCTGAGTGCCCTGCTCCCACTGCAACCCCCCCCAGCCTCATCCTTGCTGCCTGCCCAGCGTCCCCACAGAGTTGTGAAAGCCTCCTTCCCACTACAGGGCACCATGCGAATGTAAACATCACCCAAGCAGCCCACGAGCATCTCTCCTCAGTGAACACTACTACAGGAGCACGGGGTGGCTCTTCTGGATTTTAAGGGCTCTACTGTTATCACACCAGGGAGGCGTCTGGAAGACACATCCCCTGATTTCGAGACCAACTCAGCAGGGACAGGGAGCCCATCTGATCTGAGTGTGAACAAGGATGAGAGCAGGATGCCCGGCTGCTGAGCGCTGCGAGTATGGCTGGAGGTCTGTGCAGGCAACACCAGGAGAATCATAGAATCATGGAATGATTTGGGATGGAAGGCACCTTAAAGATCAATGAGTTCCAAACCCCTGCCATGGGCAGGGACACCTTCCACTAAATCACGTTGCTCCAAGCCCTGTTCAACCTGGCCTTGACTGCTGAGGATGGGGCATTCACAGCTTCTCTGAGCAACACTCCACTGAGGATGGACTGGCTCCCACACCAAGGGGAGCCACGCTGGTAAGGATGGACTGGATCCCATGCTGGGGCAGGCCACCCCTCACCTGTATAGAGGCAGATGCCACCTGCCCGGCCTGGTCGAAGTCCAGAGAGATGATCTGGGAGAAGCGAGTGGCGTTGCTGTTCATGCTGGTGCTGCTATTGCCAAAAGCCTCAAGGATGGTGTAGAGAGCCTGCCACTTCTCTGCTGTGGGAAGAGACGTGGGGCAGTGCAGGGGCTGTGCAGTGGGCAGCGGGCCGGAGCTGGCCGGGCAGGTGCTGCAGCTCCTGTGCCGTGCTCTGTGCCACAGCAGCCCTCAGGAGCGTGGCAAAGGCACCGGTGTGACACAGCGACAGCCTGTTTGGCACATGTCCAGCTGCTGCCGTGGGGGCTGTGACCGCAAAGCGAGGGGCGTGCGCAGGAAAGACAAGGGGACTCCACACCCCGCCGGGGACTCACCGGAGAAGACCTTGCCAGTGCTGCCGGCGATGGTGGCGAGGTACTGGACCAGGTGCTGGCAGTTGGTGGTTTTGCCGCTGCCGCTGGCGCCCAGCAGGACGATGGCCTGGTCCTGGCGGCTCATCAGCATGCTGCGGTACGCGGCCTGCGCCACCGCGTAGATGTGCGGGGATGTGTCCTCCCTGCGGCACCCCTTGAACATGTGCATGACCTGGGGGGGGACAGCGAGGGCGAGCGGGTGAGGGTCAGCACCCTGCCACCCCCACTGCCCCCTCTGTGCGGTCCGCTTGTCCCCTCCGGTGTCCCCCCGGCGGCAGGGTCACCTTCTCAGAGTACATGGAGGGGGAGCTCAGCGGGTTGATGATGACCATGGTGGGCCCGGCGTAGGTGTGCAGGAGGTTGCCGCCGTAGCGCTGGCGCAGCGTGTGCAGTGTGCTGGACTCGTTGAGGTAGAGGAGGCTGGCGAGGTCCTCCACGCGGTCACAGGACGGGGGGTTTGCCTGGCAGCGAGGTTGAGGGGCGGGGCGTCAGGCAGGGAACGGGGGTCTGCCCTGCCAGCCCCCGCCCCGCAGCCCTACCTTCTCCACATCGTCCTCCTCCACCTCCAGGATGGCTCCATCGTGGTCCAGTTTCACCTTCACCTTGCCCTCGGGCAGGGGACTGTCCGCCTCTGGCCGCAGCTGGCTGCCTGTGAGGGGCACAGGGCACTCAGAGGGACAGTGCTGGCAGCCCCCCTGGGACACCACAGTGGGGCCAGGAGGGCTCGTGAGAAGGACGGGGGGCTGTGTCCCAGCAGTGCCCCTGGCTCACCCAAGGAGAAGCCATCCTTGTGCACCAGCCACACCTTCTCGGTCTCATACCAGGCCTCCTCAGCCGCTATCTGCTCCTCCGTCTTGGCCTGTGGGACAACAGACATGGAGAGGTTGTGGTCACCTACCCCCTGCCCTGTCTTGCCCCCTCCCTATATCCCTGGGGCTGAATGGTGCAGGGCTGACTGGCCACAAGGCCGTGTGCTGGCCAGCCATGGCCACCTCCACAAGCCACAAGCCCTCCCAGTACGTGCCCACCATGCCTGGGGACCCCGGTGGGGTCAGGGCTGCAGAGACCACCAGGGCCCTGCCACAGCTTGGGGCAGACATAAGACACAGTAACCCACAGGCACATTCACCATGGCCACCTTGGGCAAGTCTGGAGGGGCCGAGCTCCCAAACTGCAACCCTGAGAGCAGGACCCATGCCAGCCACATGTCGGGAGGCAGGGACATCAGACATGCTATGGGGACATGCTGCAGGGACATGCTGTAGGGACACAGGACAGGCTGAGGCACATAATGGAGAGAGACACAGGACATGGCACAGGACTGTGACATGGGAAATGCCGGGCTGGCGTGGCCAGCACAGCAGGGATGTCCCCAGCACCCGAGAGCAGGACGAGCCCCAAAGCCAAACCTGAGCTGCAGCAGGGACAGGGCCAAGGAGAGCTGCCGGCGCATCGTCCATTGGACCCTGGCGAGGCCGAGAGACGGCGGTGAAGGCGAGAAGGGCTCAGCCCTGCCCCGCACACAGCACGGAAAGAGGCGGGAGGAGCGAGCGAGCGGGGACAAAGCACCGCTGTGTCAAACCCTGTGGCCACTCCTGGTGCCACGGCCACCGCTGTGGACAGCAGCTTGGCAAGTCCAGCGCAGAGCTGGACGTACACAGAGCTGGGAAGGACGCTGGCCACAAGGCCATGATGCCAAAGCCCTGGGGCTGGGGATCACTGCGCTGACCCGCTCTGAGCTCTGCCAGCACCACGTGCTGTGGCTGCTTTGGCAAGAGCCATGCATCCTGCCTGTACCAGCACTCTGCCCCCTCACACCTTGCTCCACACTCCTGCCCGCCCCAGATGTGCTACTTCCACTGAGAGCACCCTCCCAGGACCTCTGGCTTCCCAGCACGGCCCCGCTGGGGAAGGGAGAGGCACCCAGCCCTGGCCGCCCTGGCACCCTCCGGCCCCGTGGCAGCCCACGGAGCAGGGTGGGATGGGGAAAGCCTTACGCTCCAGCATGAGGCACGGGCGCAGACGCCAGCCCAGCGGCAGACAGAGGATGGCGGGGGGTCGCTGGTGGAGGCAGAGGGCTCCTGAGGACGGGGGTACAGTACCTGGCTGGGTGCCGAGGCAGAGGCGGCGGGGTCCAGCTAATGGCAGCAAGGAAGGAGGAGAGAAAGAAGAGAGGAGGTGAGAGGTAGAGAGCAGAAGCAGCACCTTAACAAGCCACAGGGCCCTGGCATGGCCACGATTCTCACCACACCACCAGGACATCATCCATCCCAGCCACCACTGTGGGGGATGCCAGCAGTTCCCCATCCCCAGGCACGCTGATCTGGGCAGTGATTCCCAAACCCACCAACAGCCCTGGTCATCCACCCCCTGCTGCCAATGTCACCCAGAGAAGAACCACAGGAGCTAGACACAGGGGTACAGTCACCATGTGCAGAGCACACGGCACGTCCAGGGCAGACACACACTGCCCAAGCCTCCCCATCCCTGGGAAGGCGACACGCAAGCACCAACACCTCTGGAATTACAGAAGTGGTGAAGATCCTCTCCAGTCGGAGCTGTGCCTCCTCGGATGGGCTCAGCAGGGACGCAGGGCCAGGGGCAGCAGGGCCAGGCGCAGCCTGGAGGCAGAGCACCATTAGCTCCAGGCCAGCTGTCCCGCAGTCCCCACCGCCCCCACAGCCCTGGCACACGGACACCAGTGGGGTTATCGCAAAGACTTTCCCAGCCCTGCAGCCCATCAGTGCTTGGGGAGAATGTGCTGAGGCTGGCACAACTGGGGTACCAGCAGGTACCCACAGTGTCCGGGGACCTGGGTCTCTACTCCTACACACCTGCTGGGGGGATGCTGGCGCAGTTTTCACAGGGGTCGGCCGCTTCTCGCTGGTCTGCAGCTTCTTCTCCACACGAGATGGAGGGGAGACAAGGGGCAGCATGATGGGGTGGCCACAGCACACAGGACTGCCCCAAAAAAGTGACCCCCGCCCACACCACACATCCCAAAACCACTGCAAACCATGCAGGTGAGCTCACACCATGCTGTGCTGGGGGCACAACCCGCTGCCGGGTTAGGGCATCCCCTGCTGTGCACACACCAGTACCTTGTGCCTCTCCAGGGCCGTGGGTTTTGGAGCAGACGCCTTTGCCAGCTCCGCTTTCCCTCCTGAGGGCTGCACTGGTGGCTCTGGCTTGGTGTCGGTGCCCGGGGACAGGGACGTCTTTGCGTCCCCACCAGCCGGCTCACGGGACTTCTCCTGCCTGTCCCCCGGCCGGAGCCTTGGCCGGTGCTCCTTGGTTTTGCCCCTTGCCATGAGGGTTTTGAGTCCCTCTGAGATCTCATCCTTGGGTTCTGGCTTGGCAGGGGCTGCAGGCACCGCGGCGGGGAGAGGTGGTGCGGCCGGGGGAGCCGGGATACTGGTACGGCCTGTTTCCTCCTTCCTCGGGGGTGGCACTGGCTCGGGAGACTTGGCATCTCGCCCTGGCTCCTTGGCATTGCCAGTGTCCTCTCCTGGCAGGACTTTGCGGACCACCTTGCGCACCACCCGGACCACCCTGCGGCGGGACAGCCCCTGGCCATCGTCTCCCTGTGCCTCGGTGGCCGGGCCCTCCAGCCCGTTCACAGCTGCCCCATTCAGCACCGGCTCTGGGCTCTTCCCTCTCCCAGGAGGTGGCTCGGGGCTCTTCGCAGGCTCAGGTTTTGGGGGCTCAGCTTTCGGGGGCTCAGCTTTCGGGGGTTCAGGTTTCGGGGTCTCAGCATTCAGGGGTGCAGATGGCATGTCCTTCGGGTTCTCTGACTGCAGCCACAACGACACTGGTGTGAGTGGAGGTCCAGCCTCCACTGGTGCCTGGGACACGGTGGTGCCCAGGGCTCTGTCCTGCCACAGAGCACAGCTCCCATCCAGGCCCCAGCACAGAGGGAAGCAGCACCCTTCCCTACAGCCCCACACTGAATCCCAGGGCAGGGAGCAGTGGTGACCTCCTTTCCCCATACACAGTGACCCATTGACCCTCAGGCTGCCATCATGGGGATAAAAAGTGCTCAGGGCATCGCTGAGCCTATGATCCCCCATGGTGTCCCCAAGCCCTGGCACAGGGGCTGTTCCCACCAAGGGCGAGCCCCATCCCCAACAGCTCCACCCTGCCCGTGCCCTGCGACACTTACAGCCCCATCCTCCTTCACGGGTCTTTTCACAGCTAAAGATTTGTCCTCGTCCTTGACCTGAGGGTCAGACAAACAAGAGGAGCATGTTTCAGCCCGCTGTGGGGCCTCACTGCTGGAAAACCCAGCGGGACCATCACTCCATGCCAGTCCCAATTTGCAGCCCACTGCAGGGACAAGGACGCATGTCCTTCCAGGCTTCCCATCAGCTGAAAAAGCAGGGGGAAGCATAGAGATGCATCCCTGTTATGGCAAACCCCAAAGGTGGGAGAGATACAGGCTCTGCCTGCCTGGCCTGGGCCCTCTCGTCGTGTGCAGCCAGTGAGGGAGCTGGTACAGAGTCCCAGCACTGCTCCTGCAGGGCTCTGTCATTCTGCATGTCACGCCCCTGGTGTCACAGCACGTTTTAAGTGTCACCCGCTAATCTCTGCAGCAGCCGCACGTGGGACGTGCCAGATCCCTGCTGACCAGGGGCCTCTGGTGGGGTGGACAGCCCAACCCTGCCTTGAGCCATGTCTCTGAGTGCCAGGACTCGGCCGTGACACTGCGGTGGCCGTGCGTGGTACGTCCTGTGGGCAGCACAACCCGACCTGAGCACGCAGCTCCTGGGTGGCAGGTGGCACTGGGGAGGCTCACGCTGTGTTAGGGGCTGCACTGGCCACTCACAAAGCAGTTAGTGATGGTGTTAGTGATCGCATGCGTGGCCATGTTGGTGACCCCAGCCCTGGCCAAGCCCTTTGTTTGCCCAGCACAGCCCCTGTCTTGGCAGCACGGTGAGGCTGGGAGTGGCAGCACGGGGCAAACTGGGGGAGCCAGTCAGCAGCGTGACCCAAAAGTGGGGTGCAGGCAAACATGCGAGAGAGACTTCCCTTCTGCTCCCAGAACGCAAACCGGGATGAGAACGCCATGGTGATGTCTCATGGAGCCGCAGCCCTGGCTGGGGAGAGAGGGAGAGGTGAGACGGGCTGGGGACAGCACAGAGAACACCCTGAGCATGTGCCTTTCCCCACCTGGGATCCTCAGGAATGGGGATCTGAGCCCACCTGGCCCTGCTCAGCATACAAACAGTGCCCACAGGAAGGTCTCTGGGGACAGGCAGGTGACCAGTCTGAGACCCAGCAAAACTCACTGTGCAAAAAAAGCCCCTTTAGTCAGGCCACAGGACTGTGGCCCTGCTCCCCGAGCAGGCCAGCCCGCTGTGGTAAGCAAATGCCAGGGTGAGGGAAGGGATATTTTCTGTCCCGGCTCCCTGCTTGCCCTGACAGCCAGGGTTTATTCTGAGCCTGACCTCATGCCAGTGGCCAGGCAGCTCTGGTGGGACCCGCTGCCCTGGATGGCAGTGCTCTCCAACCCCAGTTTGTGCCTGGGGCCACCGGGGAGAACCCCCCTCCCAGGGCCAGGCACAGGGAAGCTCCCAGCCACCAAACCAGCCCACTTGTCTGGGTGTACATCCCTGAGGGGTCCCCTGTACCCCCCAGTCGTCACCACAGTGTGAAATGCCAGTGCCCGGAGCACAGGATGAGCGTGGGGGTCCAGAGAGGAACCTGCCAGTGGGTCAGAGCCCCCAGATCCTCTGCCCACAGCTCTCCCACCTCCAAGCAGCCTGGCACTGTCCCAAAGATCCCTGGAGAGCACTGGCGGCGGGGTCCCCACAGCAAACCACCCCCAGCCACCAAAACATCCCAGCGGTGGGCTTAGCCTTGTGATCCCCAATCCCAGCACCAGGACTGTCTCCCACATGTCCCCCTCGTGCTCCCCCAAGCCGTGCTGGTCACGCTGGGGGTCCCCACCTTACCAGAGGGAGCCAGGAGCGGGGTTTCCGCCGGGGCGAGCGCGGCACCGCACGGGAGAGGCACTAGTGGGGCGGCAGCCGGCAGCGGGGACAGCTGGGCTGATAGGGCCACCCTAAAAATAGCCGAGGAATGCGAGGGCCCCGCCGGCGCAGCAGCAGCCGGAGGGAGAGCCGCGGGGGGGGACACGCGGGCAGTGGGGCCTCGCCGCCACCACCACCACCGTCACCGCCGCCACTGCCAGAGGAAGTGATGTGGGCTCCACTGCGGGGGGAACTGCCCGGCCTCCGTCCACCGTCCGCCCGGAGCGGGTGGTAAAGACACCCCCAAGCCAAGTGCAGCTGTGGAGCTGGGGGAGCCAGGGAGGGCTCTGTGCCTCAAGGGATGGGGTTGCACACCCCAGGGGGTTGGAGCAGGGTGCCTGGTGTCGTGCCAGGTGGTGCAACCCTGACACTTCTTGCTCCTCCTCTGGCTTTTCTATGAACACAAGAGCCCCTCAGAATGCTCCTGGGGACACAGAGCACCCCAGCAGCCCGTGGTAAAGAGGTTTTCATGGCAAAGCTGCCTCTGGAAGTTCAAGGTCTCCCTGGAAACAGTGGGAGTGGGACAGCGGACGAGGGGCCGGGGGCCTCCCCGTGTGGAGGCTGCCGGGAGGAGCTGGTGGCAGGGAGCCAGGCATGCCGGCAGCACGGAGGAGCAGTGGTGACCACCCAGGCACGGGCACAGCGGGGACCCCAGCTGGCACCCGAGCAAGTCCCTGCCCGACTGAAGGGAGACAGTTGTGCCCTGAGCCAAAGACCATTCCCAGGGGAAGCAGGGGGTCGCAGACTGGCACACGCTGGTGCGTAAGGAACAGGCCACATCAAACACCTTTGGCAGAGCTGGCATGACACAGCAGAGGTGTCCCCAGGTAGCCCAGGCACCCACAAGACATGTGCCCAGCTCCCCCAGGCCACCTCCACTGGGATGCCCAGCCCAGCTGTTTAGTGACAGCAGCATTTCTGCCTGATCAGCATATTCTTCTCATTCCTCTGCCAGGAAATTCGGCAGAGATGCACTGGCCCACGGCTGAGCCCACTGGATACAAGCCCCCTTCCAGGACTCCTCAGACTCCTGCACACTGGGACACCACAGCAGCACCACCCCACTGTGAGAGCAGAAAAAGAGCCAAACCAAGAACCTCCCAAGCATAGAAAAATGGAAAAAGCGCCTCTGGCATGATGAGTCCCAAACCTCCATGCCAGTGGGACATAGGGCACCCAGCCATGCCATGGCACAGTGGCCTTGCACCCTGGGGACTGTGACCTCCAGGGACCTGGGTGCCCATGGACAGTGGCATGCACGGTCGGCCAGCACGGCCGCCGGATGCCTGCGGTCCTGCTGAAGCACTGGAGCGGTCACAGGCGTTTCTGGAATATTTCTGCTGGGCCGGCGCACGCCTGGGCCCTGCCTGAGGAATTTCGCTGGTAAATAAATAAATACAAGTGTGGAGCCAAGCCAGCTCAGCTGCCCCACTGTGGGAGCAAGGCTGGGACACGGAGGGGGTTTCACCCAGTCCCCGATGTCCGGCCACACCTTGCCACCAGCTGGCCCCTGTCACCCCACGGCACTGACAACTCCCCAAGACACAGCGGGTGCTGCCCCTGCCCAGCTGGGTCCGTGGGGACAAGGGTGACTCAGCACAGACCCACTGAGGGGGTTAAACCCCCCATGGTACACAGAGAGCCCGGCACCGTCCTGCTCCAGCCGGGGAGGGGCTTCCAGAGCCACAGCTCAAAATATGTCTATAATTTCCTGTTTCAAAAAGGATCATTTTTATTTAAATTAGGACCAGAAACATTCCAGGGAGCTTAGTGGGGCCTGGGGGAGAGCTGGGCCTCCCTGTGTGCTGGCACCTTGCATGAGGGACCCCCAACCATACCCAGCATCCCTGTCTGGGCTCTCTGGTGTGTCACTCTGGTGCACCCTGACACCACACGAGAGGAGGCATCCTGTGCTGGGAGGTGCCTGTGCGGCAGTGGTAACCCCAAGACACGGTCACTGCCAGCCCTCTGGCCAGCTCCCAGCGGCTGATGCCATCAAACCACCCCATGTCCCAGCACAAGGCCGCACATTGCAGCCTCTCCCACCGAGCCCCAAGGGCACTGGCATCTCCTCTCCCCCTTCCCAGCCCAGCCCCACACTCCTGGCAGGCACAAGCGCCTCGCTGGCTCCGCGGCCCGACATCCAACACACACCCGCCCCCGCGCCAAAGTGCCGTGACACGGGCACAGCCGTGCCCCCCATCCATGCAGGGTTGTCTTGACCAGGGGTTATCCAGGCAGCACCGCCCGGTGACGCCTGCAGGGCTCCGGGGAGGAGCTGCGGGAAAGCCACCGCTCTGGCTTGGCGCAGACTCCACCCCGCAGTGCCGGCATCTGCTCCAGGAGCACATGGTCACCCTTACTCCATCCTGGCCACCATCCCGCAGGCACGGGGCCCCACCATGCTCAGCGCGACTGTCCCCAGTGCAGGTGACTCGCTCTGCATGCACAGCCACCCTCCTGCCCTAAGGAAGGCTTAAAAATACACTAAACAAGTCCAGTTTTACGCTATACAATGCCACGCTGCTGCACCCCCTGGCACCACAGGTCCAGCCCTGAAGGCTGTTGGCATCTGGGGGACTTCACTGGGGTTCTAGCTGGCCAGGACACTGGTTAGCCCACGGCAGGGTCAGCAGTGCCGGGCAGCAGGCGTGAGGGATGTGGGTCACCCAGCCATTAAGTTTCTATTTATACAGCACCAACAGCAGCCGCGCACGCAGGGCTGCTCACGCCAGCAGCAGCTCCAGGCCCCTGGCACGCTGTGTGTCCCCGGGGAGGATCCCAGTGGGGGAGGCCAGCGTAGGCAGTGGAGTAGGCAGTGTCCTTCTGCAAAGTAGCCTTTGGAATTTCCTGGCAGTGAGGAGCAAAGCTCCCTTCTCAGCTGGACTGTGCTCCGTCAGCAAAGAGATGTGGACAGACTTCCCACAGGCAATGCAGAGCTGGGCTCTGGCCTTCTCTCCTCTGGCAGGAGGAAGACCAAACCCAACAGCACCCTGAGCATCATGGGGGGCAAAACCCACCAGTGACAACTGATTGGTGATTGCAAGACCTGATGTAACACCCCTGCATCCCAGGCACAGCTTCCCACACCTCCCTGTGCATTGCTCCTGGCCGGAGCAGCCCCAGCACTCGCCGGTTCCCACGGCCCCTGCCAACCCAAACACCCCCGCGAGGACGCTGGCAGAACCCAGGCCCGGCAGTGCCCGCGGCGGGGACGGCGTTACTCACATCCCAGGCAGCGCGGCGCGTCCCCTGGCCGCCCCGCAGCCAGCAGCGGCTCAGCTCGCTCAGCTCCAGGATGGGCTGCACCTTCAGCTGCACCGTCTCCCCCGACTGCCGGATCATCTCCACGATCTCATCCCGGGATTTGTTCTCCACGTTGCGCCCGTTGATCTCCACCAGCCGGTCGCCCGGCACCAAGCCCAGCGCCAAGTCCTTGGTGCCGGCTCCGGGCTCGGCGAAGTGCACGACGCGCCGGTACACCTGCCCGTCGGGGCCCCGGTCCAGCATGGTGGTGCGGCGCAGGGAGAAGCCAAAATCGCCAGTGTTGCGCCTCTGCAGCTCCAGCTGCCGTGGGGTGGGGGGCTGGGGGGGCACCAAGGCGGGCAACCGCAGCTCAGCGGGGAACCTCTTGCCGACGAGCTCTGGCACCCTGGCACGCAGGGAGGTGGTGGGAGGGGTGCAGGGCTGTCCAGAAGGGACCCCCTGCTTGTCGAGCGGTGTCTCCAGCATGCGCACCTCCACCTGGGGAGAGGGAGCTGCTGAGTGCTCAGAGGGCGTGGAGGTCTCCGAGGTGCTCCCATCCCGGCTTTTCTGGGAGAAGGAGAAGCGTTTGACAATCACCTGGGAGTTCTGTTTGGCCAAGGAGCCAAACTTGGCTGCCCGCTGCAGCACCGAGCCCTTGAAGTTGGCATCATCAGCCTTGAGATCATCGCTGGAGCTGGCCGTGCTCAGGTGGCCTGAGTCCAAGATGACGCTGCCCCGGTTGCTGTCGGAGTCGATATCCGTGAGGTGCAGTTCAGAGCCGCTGGCCACCTTAATGGGGATGGGGTTGGAGATCTCCAGGCGGGTCTTGGAATCCCGCTTGGAGGCACGGTTGAGGTTGAAGAAGCCCCGGCGCATGCTCATCTCCTCCAGGCTCTTGAGTTCAGCTGCCGACATCCGCTCCTTTTTCTCCTTCTTCTTCTCCTTCCGGGCCCCATCCTTCTCTTTGTCCTTCTTCATCAGGTTGAACATGGTGGAGGGGGGCTCGGGGCGCTCTTGCCCCCACGGCAGGGCGCTGGGTTGGGGTGCTGGTCACGGCACGGCCGCCTGTGCAGAAGGACAGAGAGGCGAGGGTGCCATTAGAGAGCAGCACAGCCAACACCCACCCACCACCCTCCATTCACCCCACTGGACACCCCAGCTGCCACCCCCAGCCCCTGGGCCATGTCCCAGTATTCCCACCCTGGCCAGGGACTGCAGTACTACAGGGCTCAGACTGCTCCAGCCATTGTGTCCTCACCTGGATGGGCACCAATCCCCAGGGATGCAACAAGGGTGACCCTGTGCCCCCAGAGATGCCCCAAAAAAAGCCCAGAAGCCTGGCACTGCTGTGCATCCCTCTGCCAGCACCGGGGCTGACTGTGGGCAAGACCCCTAGAAGCCCAGGAGCCGTTTTGGAGCAGCACGGGTGGCAGGGAAGAAAATATCCCAGTGGCTTTTACAGCAGTTACGGCCAGCACGAACACTCCCCAGGGTAAAATCCCCATCCCAGCCGGCCACAGCACCACCAGAGTCCTGCTCACTGTTCAAAGGCCCCTTGTTGAGGAAACAGAGTCCTTTCTGCTGCTCCTCCTGGCCTCGGCCACCACAAACCATGAGGGACAGCCACGGGCAGTGTCCTCACCAGGGAGGGTGCCGGAAACACGGCCTGGAGCGAAGGTTGCTCTAATAAACAGGAACCTGTAAAATCACATCCCTCCCAACACTGATAAGTGTCTAATTTTAGCCAGGGCGACGTAGAAACTCGTGACGCTGCCGGCGACCTCCAGGAACAGTCGCTCTTTCATTCGGGCATCCCATGCAGAGCAGGGGGAGCACCCAGCTTCCAGTGGGAAAACCATGGTTGGGCAGAAAACCCAGCTCCCTCCTGGAAAACCCCATGTGCACCCAGTGCCTGGGGACACCCAGTGCCTGGGGCCACCCAGAGCCTCGCCCCGCATGGGGTGCTATGGGACTTCTCTGCCCCTGGGGTAACTGGTGGCCCCTCCCCAGCCTCCATCGAGCGCTTGGGCTGTGGATAAACAACTCCAAAGTGGAGCAGGCGGCTGGCAGCGCCCGTGGGACAGGCTGACAGCTATATATAACGGGGCAGGAAGCTGCACAGGAACTTAACCTCAGCACAAAGGACAACAGGAAAGCTCCCCACGTTTGAAGCATCTGCTTTAGAGCTCTCCAACGGGTGTCGGGACGAGGTTTGGGCGGTCACAGAGATGGGTAGTGCTGGCCATGGTGGCAGTGTAGGCTCTGCCTGAGGTGCATGGGTGTGCTCTGCTGTGCCAAGCTGCACCTTGGCTCCAGCACAGCATCAGTACTGCATCACCATCACTGCCTGGACCATCTACCTGCAAGGGCACATGGTTCCCACTGCCCTTGAACACACCTAGTGGGACACGGGGAACCCGTTTTCCCCTTGGCAAAGCCACAGGGGGATGGCAGGGAACTGCCTGAACCTCGCTGCCCCTCGGGGCTGGGACAGGAGCACGCGTACCCAGGAGAGGCCTGGCCACAGGGCAGGTGAGGACAGAGCTCTGCAAGCCACAGCACAGTGCTGGCCCCAGGCATGTGATATCACTGAGGCAGTGAGGGGAAGCAGCCGGAGGGACAAGGTCAGGCTTGCAGCTCCCAGGCTCCTGGCCACAGTCAGAGAGGCTGCCATGGCTCTGCTCACACCATCCAGCCCCAGCACTCTGGCTGCTCTGCCCTCCCTGCAGCACCTGGGGCTTTACCCAGACCCACAGCAGGACCTGGGCAATGCAGGACCCCAAAACACATGAAAACAACCCAGTTCCTTTCTCCTCCCCCAGAACCACTGGCTGTGGGGTGATCACTGACCTGAGCTAGGGGACCAGCACAGCTCCTTCCCGGGACCCACAGCAGGTGCTGCCACAAAAGGCCCCATGGCCGTCACAGGGGCTGCTCCCCATCAGCTCCTCCATGGCTGCACCAGGGCCTCAGCGCAGACAATGGCAGGGAGGGAACCACCTGCATCAGTTCCTGTCCCCCTGCCGTGACACCTGCCAGTGATACCACAGCTGCCTGGGCATCCCTGAAGCTGTAGAAAGGGCTGTACCCCTGGGAGCTCCCAGCGCTCACCCCATGGCAGGGAGGGGGCTGCTGGGACCCTTCCTGGGGGCCCCTTGGGAGCAGAGCTACTCGCCAGGCAGGTGCTGGTTAGAGCTGCGGCGCCGGGAGACAGGCGGCCAGCGCGCTCTTTGTCCTCGGTGGTTTCTCTCCCGGCACACAGGCTGCCTCCCAGCCTTTGTACGCTCAACAAAAAGGGGGAACAGCATGCCCAGCCGCATCGCTAATCAGGCAGCACTGGCGGCCACTGGCGCAGCCACGTGTGCCCCACTCAGGGCCACAATGGGCAGGAACGGGGCAGGGAGACAGGACTTTTGTGGGTTGGGACAAGGACTGCAGCATCCCCCCCTCTCCGGTGTCCCAGCCCATGTGGAATGCCATTGTGGCTTGCTCCCTTTTCCCCTAGAAAGCTCCTGCCACGGGGTTGCTGGATGGGTGCAGCCTGATGCCGCGGCTGCTGAGCGTCTCCTCATTCCTGATTCAGACCCAACGCGCCTTCCCTGACTCAGCCTGGGCTCGCTCCGGGACTCCCCATGGCCAGGCGTGTTTGGGGCAGCAGCATGCATGAGCCATGACAGGGAAGGGAGAGGCGCCCGCCGGCACTGGCTGTGCTCCGCGATCGCACGCGAGGATGCTGCCGTGACACTGGGCTGGCAAGGGACGAGGACGTCACCTTGGAAGGGCCAGATGGCAGAAAGGGACACACATCTCAACGTTCCCCAACCCAAAAGTCCTCCCTGAGCCACCCAAGCAGGAGCTGGATGCACCTTTCCCCGTGTCCCCCCCACCACCGCTATGAGCCCCCCTGTCCCTGCCAGGGCGCTGGGGAGTTCCAGGCAGGGAGGAAGGCGTTCACTGAAACTCCCAGCCACTCCTTCCCTCCTCGAGACGCAATCTCGTCCGACACGCTCCCGCGCAGGGACCTGCACTGCAAGTTTCACGGTCGCCTGCCCTCCCTGCTCTGCTCCCTGATGCCGGCAGTAGGGCTGTGCTCCCCTCATTGCTGTGGCACAGGAGCTGGTGGCTGTCCCCTCCTTGGGCACACCGTGTTGGGGTACCCCACACCCTGGCTGTGCCCTGTCAGGAAGGGATGATGCTGTGTCAGGGAGCAGGAGCCGCTGGCAGCGATTCCGAGCGGCCAGGCCAGCTCCTACACAGGGCAAACAGGGGCTGACCTGCGTGATGGCTCCTTGCTGGACACAAGTTTTCCACAGAACAAGGAAATTTAGGGGGTTTCCAAATCTCTTGCACTGCCTTCCCTTACGGACAATGCTGGGATGTGTCAGGAGGAAAACAATCCCAGTTCTACCTGACTCACAGCTGGGATGTGCCACCAGGCTGTCTCCAAAGCAGGATTTTGGGCCCTCCTGCCATGGGAACTCCATGTCCAACAGCAAAGTGGACTCAGACTGGTTGTGAGGCGTCACCCTGGGCCAGGAGAGTGCACAGGGTGCGTGCGTAGGGTGCAAGCATCTGCCTTGCCCCAAAGCTGGGCAATGACACAGCTCGAGAGATCTTACAGGGCAGAGGTTGTGGGGCGGGATCCCGACTGCACTGCCAGGTGGGAAATGATTCCACAGCCAGCTGCAGAACGACAGGTGGGTTGCAGCCCTCTCACACGTCTCACTCACCACCCATTTCCGGACCCAAATTCGCAGCCTGACTCCCTGCACGGCCCTGCCCATAGCAAAGGTGAAGGGCTGAGCCATAGTTCGTCAGTGGGCAAAGTCCAGGGCTGATGCAGGCGCTGTGGGAATGATCAGGTTCCAACTAGGACGGGGCCATGGGTGGGGATCCCCCAGTGCTGGAGTGCCAGGGCCAGCCTTGGGGTGTAGGAACACACTGCCATATGCCCACACTTTCCTGTAATTGCCCTAAGTTTAGCTCTGGCGCTCGTTGACCAGACAATTTGCATCTCACAGGCTGGCTGGAAACCACACGATTTAGGGAAGCGCATCCCAGCCCTCGCCCTCACTCGATGCTCCATATATTCCTCTCTGGGAAAATTAACAGGCGCCAGGGTGGCCACAGCCTTGCAAGCCCCCACTACCCCCAGCGCAGCGGCTTGCTGAGGGGCCACTCACTCCTGTCACCCCAAAAAGGTGCCCCAGGTGCCAGTGCCGCTGGCCCCAGCAGCAAAGTGGTTAGTGGCGAGCCGGGCTAGTGGCTTTGGATGCAATTCCCTGGCGGTGTGGGAAAGACCCAGGCCAGCGGCTTCTCCCTGGAAGCAGGGCTGGCCCTGGGGAGCCTTGCAGCGGGTGCTGGGGTACCCAGCACGGAGCACCTGGCATGGGGCATCCTGCGGGGGGAACACGGGCACACGCAGGGACACAGCACACAGAAACACTCCCGGCACAAGGTGACACACACATGCAGACACGCACACGCGTGACACCGGGGGCTGCACAGGCGCTGCAAGACAAGAGCGGGCCATGCGCACACCCGCACCCCGCAACCGGGGGGCGGCACCGGGGGGGTCCGCACCCACCCACCCACCTACGGCGGTTGTGCAACGCCGCGAGAGCACGGGCACGGGCACGGGCA